>JAPZDZ010000014.1:7719543-7730739 GCA_029783805.1 Acanthurus tennentii | reverse complement strand
TCTGTCTGTCTGTCTGTCTGTCTGTCTGTCTATCTATCCGAATTTTATTAATAGTTTAATCCATAATTAATCCAGTTTTGTCCTTCATGAAGTCCTTAAGGCATTTTATTTGCATTAAATCCCTCCCAGATGTCCTTCTGCCTTCAGGTTTAAAAAAAGTAAAATGATGACCACTGATGTTTCTGTCCACAAATGCATTGGAGAATGAAAAACAGACTTTTCTCTTTAAAAAATAACTATGTTACCCAAGATGATGATTAGCATCTAGTCCAACTTCTGAGCCCCATCATTTTCAAATGGCTGTTAAAAATACATCAAAACAAATCAACACAAGGAAACATTATTCATAAATATTTTTGCCAAGAAATTATAGTGTCACTGTAAAATGATTATTCACTGATGTTGCAACTTGAACATGATTAAAGTTGAAGAAAATAGGAAGTGCTGCACCGGGTCAGGAACAATATTTTTGTTAATATTAAAGTATAAAAGCAGATGCTCTTCAAAGATCTGGCTGGAAGTCAAGCAAAACTAAAAAAAAAACAAAAAAACAATGGCTGTCTGGCTTAATTTTCAATACCAACTTGTTTTGTTTTCATCAGATTCAACCAAGACTCTCTGAGCAGAAATGCGTTGATTTATCCATAATGTAATTTAAGAATTATTTATATTCCTTTTAAGCTTCCAATCAATACCATGGACTTCCATTGTAAGTGAGTTAGACAGTCATTGTTTTTTTCATTTTTAACATGATTGAACGTTTGTTTGGGGAACGAAAATGAATCACTTCCTTCACTGGAAAAAAATGTTGGCAGTCTGTTTAATCCAGGCAGCGTTTATGTTTTCCATCAAATGCAACTGGCTGAACAAATGAGCGATATATGAATGGAATTTTGTGGAGACAGGGGTTGTCAAAGGCTGAAATGATTTAAGATGTACATGAAGAAATAACAGTGAAAATGAGAGGAAAGATTAGCATCTTTAGCTATGATCAACAATTGGCTGAACTTTAATTATTGTCTCAGGTTCTATTAACTTGGCGAGTCCTTTATTGGCACAACTAATGGAAACTCTGATCACGTTATTCAGTGCTAACCTAGTTTTTGCTCAATTTTAATTTTATATAAGTTGAAAAAACTATTGAAGAAAAACAAAATAAATTTGTGCATTAAAAAAATCAGCTATAAATCTAAAAAAAATTATATCCTCTGCAGAGGTAATGTCAGGTAAACTTCATATTTGTTTTCCTTTGTTTATGAGGTTGAACAGCTGGCAGCCAGATGTAAAAGGCAAATATTTCTTGGCTAGTTGCACAGCGGCATATCATTGGTTGATCACCCTCAGTTCTTGATAATGAACCACTTTTATGAATGAAGGGAGACAGGAACCCTCACTGTTTACACTGTTTATGGCTGAATGAAGAGAGCTTTTACTCAGCTTCCTATGTCACCTCTGACCAAATACTGAGCTGTAAATTTTTATTTTACCTCTCTGAAGGCTGTTGAGTCGGTCAGTCACAATTATAGCAAGACTGAAAAATCAAACACATTCCCTGTTTTGGTCCCCACATATTGTATATTAAAGTGGGAATTTAAAGTAATTAAGTTATTTATAATAGATTACTATGATCATAGAAATTTAGTGGGAATATAGAACTGTGTCATTCACTCACTGCATCAGAGGTGAACAAATGACAGCATAATCTTATAGAATCTTAAAAAATGTCATTAAAACTAAGGAATTGAAAATAAATAGAAATAATTACTTCGGCCATGCATTTTTAATTAACAAAAATTTGATATCTGCTGGATTTTGAGCCCACCTACTCAGAATCAAATCTGAAATTACTTGTGTGGATGACATGTGAGTTTACATGCACCACGATTACACAACGCAGAGTCCTGCAGAGGTCAGATAACACTTCACCAGTGAGGCCATAATACTCACAGACACAATATCAGCAATGGCAAACACATTTGAAAAAAAAAAAGGAAATTCTGAGCGATTTACTGAACTGATGGCAGCCAGGTTTTTTAATTCATTGGATGAAACGTTGTGGCACATGATGTGTCATATATCAAAGGCAGGGCATCAGTAATCTTTGCTCAAGGGCATGGATAACAGGCAGATAGACATGTGAATGAGATGGAGAGGGGGGCTTGTGAGCGACTCATCCCTTCTGCCTTCACCGTAGAGGAGATAGAGGAAGATTTATGGGACATCACGGACCACATACTAGCAGGCTGACCATCTTTGTGACCCACTCCCTCCCACAACCTCCCTCCATCTTGATTTTTTAAAAGCAAAACACCCTCGTAAAGCAGCTGACTCAATAACAGGTATTTAAAGACGTGATTGTTAATTTGTTTCTATTTTTTGCTCCTTTGTCAGGCATGTTGTCTTTAGTAGTAAATGCAGCAACCATCAGAGGCTCTCCGTTAATCTGCTTTGTGCTTTTTTTCTAACCTAAAATCCAACTTTTTGAAAGCCACACTGCTAATACCGCCCACCGATGACTGATTGGAGCTCAGGGTTCCAGCTCAATGATTGACACTGATAAAACCGCATGACTAACTCTACATTTAGGCTGTCCGACACATATATCCGTCTCGAGCCGCATGATTGAAATAATGTTAAAACAACCATCAGATTTCTCCAGGGATTTCCAAACAAAGAGCTATAACACAAGCATATCTAATGTTCAGGATATCTGTATTTGTTTTTACACATTAGCAACCCATTGAGGTTCGATAAACACAGATGGTTTGGAGTCTGTCCAGTTTCCAAAAGTACGGCACAAAGCACAATAGTCTTACGCATTATTTAATTACAGTCATCTGTAATGCTGTCACTTTGCCTCCACCTTTGTTGCATGACATGGCGCTGAAATGCTAAACAAAGTCTTGCATGCAAAAGCTTTTTGACAGAAATTAGGAACAGTGATACGTATACATTTTAATTGAGTGTGATGCCCGAAGTAGCACTGTTATGGCCTGTCTGATGGGATGTAATCTGATCCACGGTGATTATGGCTGTGAGGACAGATAATCACAGAGGTGCACGGTGTCGTTTGACGAATTCCCGACTTTCCTGGAAGAGAAGCCATCACATCTGCCTCACAGGTCGTAGATGATTTCTGAGGATCCCAGCTGGTGCCCTCCCCTGGGTCACATTTATGTGTTATCATCAGTCATTACAAAAAGTCTTTATAAATTAAATGTTCAAAGCCCCTTTGGGTGTTTCAACTGCACCATTCACAGCAGAAATATCTTGGAGTGCTTTCAAATTAGGAATTAAGATGTGCTGTTTTTGGTGAGACTATGAGAATGAAACTGTGTTGTTTCAGGCAATAATACAAGTCTTTATTGCTGTGCACTGCCAGGTAGGGCTATTTGGCAGATCAAGCACCCAAATCAGCACACATATCCTCAGGGAGAAGAAGAAACCTTTTCAGACATTCTGCAGTAACAAATAATTCCTAGTAACAATTACAGTACAGGCCTAAACCCTTCAGCACAGCTCACACTTGTATCATTCCTCTTTTTAATACTGACAACCACAGTCCTGCAAACTAGCCAAAAGCTTAATATCCTATGATTAAAAAAAGGAGGCATTATTTTTGCTCTTGTGTTTGTCTACACTCAGATCCAGTCAATCACGCTGCACTTTGGATGTTCCCTCTGGCAAAGAGACGCTACCTTTCACATAACTGTGCTAATTGACCTGTGTGACCATTGAGAAGTGGGTGAAGTATAACATCCACAGCAAGTGCTCACTTGTTACGTAGCTGTGTAAGGAATCTTGTGAAAGACATGAGCAAATTCAAAAATACACACCCTTTCTACAGTTGAATAAGTTGTGACATTGCAAGAAATTATTAGGTGAGTTGTGAGCAAGCATCTTCAGTCTGTACTCGGGTTACCTCTATGGTTTTGTGATATAGATTGTAGTCAAGGAACAGAAACAGGACAAACCACAACCTTGGTGTGTATCAGGTTTCTCTTCTTTCTTCCAGGAACTATCGAACTTCCCTTTGACAGGTCATTCAGACTGTGACAGAAGGGAACGGACAGCGGGATCAACTTAAAAGCCAGGAAAACAAAGTGTGTGTGTCAACTCCACTGTGCATCCGATGCACTGGTTGGCTTTCACGTACCTGTCAGGAGCTGTGAGCCGCAGGAAGTGGCTGTATTCGTCTAGTGATATCCTTCCTCTTAACAGTAGCGAGGGAGAACGCCCTGCTCACACAAAGGGTAGCCTCACTCCTTCGCACTGTTTATTTTTAGTCATAACATCCACTACAATTGCAAGTATGGGTCAAGGTGAGGCTAGGACACTTGTGAGGGAAGGGTGCCTGAGGAACAACAAACAGATGTTCTTTGATGATAATTGCAGAGAAGGGAAAAGGAGTGTGGAAGGCTGGCTCGTAAAGCACTCACTTGTTGAGGCTGTCCCCCCCCTGCCTTCTGCCCCCTCCGAAGCCCTGTGGTGGTATGTTGTTTAGCCCCAGGAGTCAGAGTGGGCCTGCTGGTGCCATTACCCTTACTTGCCAGAGGTGACATCTGCTCACAGTAGCAGCCACAAATTTGAATGCCAATATCCTCGCCTTGAACTGACCTGAAAAAGCAGGGAAAAAAAGTTTGTGTCAGTGAGTGACAATCTTTCCTAGCATGAAAGGTTAGGGAGCCACAGCCCTTAATCAAGTGTGGCTGTCAGCAGGCGCCCTTTAAAATGGAGCTGTAAAGACAGGCTGCCAGTGTTACGGCCGATGAGCGCTTGCGCCGAATGATTGATTTGTGTAAATCATTTTCTTTTCTGCTCACTCCCTCTCTTTTGCTAGCATCAGTAGCGGTGGAGGATGGTGAGGATACCATCATGGGACAAAGTACAACTTCTCCGGGCTGTCTGGGTGATTAATGAGCTGCCACAACATCCCCGACTGTCAGTAAGAGGAGCATGGGATCAAACCACGTCTAGACTGAAAAAGGATAAAATCAGGATAAAAATCAGTTGTGTCATCTTGTCATTGATGTCCTGTAGTTCTGATGTTGATTTAACAAGTTGCCAGTCACCCTCAGGGGATTATGACATTGTGGTTATTTGAAGCTCTCAAGCCTCATTTCTGCTAACACCAGTAGAATTTTTGATGTATGTTAGTTTTAGTGTTTGAGTAAGAGATCTTCACAGGTCCAACAATTTGTGACCAAACCCAAAAAGGCGTGGAAATGTAGTAACTGGACCTGCACCAGATCCATCTAATATTTTGAAAGCTGGGACCTGATCCATAAAGGACCAAAAAAAGGCTGAACCTAAGCCCAAACAAGTCCCACCGCATACAAACACAGAACCTAGAAAATGACCTTGTTGGGGAACACAGAACAAATTGGCCCAATTTCACAGCTAAAGTGAATAAAGAAGTTGATGTTAATAGACAAGTTGTCAAAACAAAATTTCATCTTTCCTAATGCATCATTAGTAGTCTTCCCCCTGTGCTTGTTGTGACGCATTCAATTTATCCTCCTTGCCAAAAATTGGTAAAACACATCCAAGTTTCCTGGTATTCCTCTCTTGGTGATTGAGACAACATGGCTAATCCACTTTTTCATTTGTGATGAAGCTTTCTATTAGTCTTCCAAAAGAAGACAGCATGTTTCTTACTGGAAAATCTTTCACTGGACTTTTCCAACTCTTACTTCTTATTTTAATCCTGTTATCTTTTCCATTAATAACACTCAAATAAGAATTTTGTAGCAGCATATACCAGTTTATAGCATAAGAACATGCAGTACAGGAGCAAGTGTGGACAGTGTTACAGGCAAAGGCAGCTGTTTTGGATAGCTAGCTAACATTAGCATCCCAAATCCATGCCCCATATATGTCTGTGCATTCAGCAGCAACTTAGTCTGCTACAAGTAGTCTTTCATCATGAAGTAATGCTTAGAAATGCTTTTTCAGACCAGAGTTTACTCAAATTGAATTTAAAAGCAAACTGGTAGGGATGACTTTGCCCCTTTCAATTGAAGAGATTTGCTGTTTTTGGATACCATTGCACCCTTTTTTTTTATTAATTAGTACTAATTAATTTAGATATTGATGGAAACTTCTGTCTCTCATCACAGCTGGCTGTTGGTCTTGTCCTCCGAATTCTCCAGAGAATTTTTTTATGTCTTGCTTTAGCGACCGTCCCTTGTAACGTCTTCTGACCTTTTGCATTGAGCTGGAAAGCTTGGCAGAGAGCTGCGAGGAGAGCGAGAATGTGGGGAAATTGAGCAGCTCTACATCTATCTCTCCCCAAGGAGTATCGTGTTTCTCTTTTCCACCATTTATTTGAAAGCTATCATTTCCTGGGATTCATCGCTGAAAAATGGCATTGATTCTCCAGATGATAGATGCTAAGTGTCCTTCTATCGACATGCCTATTGACAGGCCTGTGTAAATTCTGCATCTTATAACCCCTACAGATAAATGATACACCTTGTGAACATGGAGGATGTAGCTCAGTCGATGGCAGTGTCTGAGCATCTCCTGCAGTGAAGGGTGTTGCTTCTGAACGGCACGATCCATTTTGTCAGGAAACACCTTATCAGTCACTGTGCTAAATAATTAAACATATCGGACTGATGGGTGATCCCTCAACAAAACACGCAGGCTGAAAAATAAGAGTTACTACAGAGGATTTGATTCAGCTGTGTGCTACAGCTACTGTAGGAAGGTCAAATCTTAATCTAAGATGTTTTCGAATCTAATATCCCTGTCTGGAAAGTTTGCTGTAGCATTAAAATGACTTATGCAAAGCCTTAAACCTACTGCATGTGCTGTGAAGCAACTCGTTTCTTTACTGCATTGTTTACAAGGGCTATTTTTCTTTGACTCTGTAAGGTTTATTGCATCTTAATCTTACCCTTTTGTAGCACTGCCTGCAAGGACGTTAAATAATGTCCTACTGCCAACCGCTTTCTCCATCTCAATTTGTTTTATAGTAATACACAATTTAACCTTCAGAATAGCATTTGCAGGTTCATAACACTCAGAACAGGTGTAATTTTTCTAACAAACAGAGCAATGTGACCCTATTTATCTCTGTTTCTTATAATGCATTGTATTAATCTGTGGGCCATTCATGAACCATTATTTGAGCAGGACAATAAGTCACTCTTATTGTTCAGCCTCACCGCTGAGGAAAATCTTTCTAGTCCAGCTGTGCTTTAATGTCCCACCATGCAGCTGTTGTGTGGGATCTGTGGGTTCCCCTTCTTTGCTTTTTGCATGAGAATCCATGAACTAGCGTATATTATGGAGAGTGAAATGATTCTTGTGGTTCAGCCTCTTGAAAATGTGAATTTCCTGGCTTGATTGATTGCAGCAATTTGTGTTTGAAGGGTTATGGTGGCTTTTTGGAAAACAATGGGAAGTAATCTCTCTTTTTAAAATGTTCTACTTTACTATAACAATTTAGATAATCAATGTGAAAAGATCTTACAGAGAAGAGGTAATTGCAGATTTACAGTATCAACAGCTTGTAGGTGGTCAGAGTAGTAAAAGAATCTGCAATTCCTTAAATAAAGTAAGTTTAGTCATAACCGTAGCATTCAGAAAGGTGTTTTTCATGCTCTGATTAGAGAAACTGTTCAGACCTTTACCTTGAGCCCGAGCAAAAAGCAGAGCTGTGTTACTACAAGTTGAACCTCCCCGCCAACGTTTCTTCCGCTCATTCCGGAGATAAATTAGCAGCTTCTAAATAATGCAGTGAACCCTAATTCTCTTTGATTAGTAGTGAGTTAGATGATGGCGACCCATTGAAATTGGTCATCAGCATAAATAACGAGCGAATGAACTGATAAAATGCAAAGTCCTCGGCCATCATAAATCAAATGGAATCCACTGGCCGTGGAAGCGGGTGGAATTAGAAGTCCATGCTCCTATTAATTATGTTGCCTTGTGAAGGCGACAGCGTGATAAATCAGCGCTGAAAGGCCCTTCACTGGCTGAGCCTGAGGAGTTAGACTGCCTGCAAATTGCTTTGTGTATGCTCCTAATTGTTTCTTAAATAACCCTCCTTTTTGAGGCAGGTTAGAAAGGTAGTCTACCAAGAAGGGTCAAGGCAGTCAGAGTCACTGCCTCTGTAAGATAACATTATAGAAATCCCCCCACCCCACCCCCATCTCTCTCCATCTTTATGAACTAGTGTAAGCAACTATACAGTATTAAGAAGAAGCATTAACATAAAAAAAAAAAGAACATTCAGAAACTAGGAGCTGCTTGTTCCACATTTAAGCAAGAAGGGGGATTAAATAGAAATTCATATTAATTTCATGCAAACTATGAAAACATAAACATGCAAGCATAATGCAGTACATTAGACTAACAGGTGCATCATTATTACACAGCTGTCTTGTGTCTGCCTTTTTCTTTGTAATCTCTCACTTTTAATCTGTACTTAATCCACCGTAGATTTATGTGAACCGAGACATCGATCAGTTCTTAAAAATTGGCTTAATTGCTCAAGAATTCCATCTTGCACTTAATTTTTTTTTGCTTTTGATCCATGAAATCATTAAGAATTCTAACAATATGCTCTTAATTTTGTAAATTATGCATTCACTTTTTATAGTTTTCTCTCTTAGCTTTTTCTCCTGGGTTTTACAAACACATGCTACATGCTATGGCAGTTTTATTTTGTACCTCAACAGAATGCTGCCCTTTATTTGTGCTTCCCTTGTATAATATTCCCCACATACTTTTTTTGGTTGCCAAATAACATTAAATGGATTGAATTAAATTTCTTCAACTTTTGATGCATGTAATAACAATCAGACCGCTGAGGAGCTCATAATTAATGTGAATACTGAGGCAGTCATGAGCTAATGCTCATTAAAGTACAACCAACTATAAAACTCTGTAAATTTGGCACAGGAACTTAATTTGTATTTGTTGAGCAGTAAGTATTGTCTAGCATGAAATACTCTGAGTTTCCAGAGAATTTAACAGGAATATGCAGCTGGTTAAATTGTGTTTGCTGCTTAAAATGCCAACATGCACTGATAGCTCTGCAGAAAAAGATGTGTGTGTACATGTAGTAGGGCAACATTTGAATGTTGCCGTGATGGACTTTTTTCCAATTAAGACAGCCTCAGATTTAAGAAATTGTTAAAAACCAGTTTCAGCGAATTGAGATGTCAGTGTCTCAGTTTTTTTATTATCAGTTTTAAAAAAATCATTACTATTTGCACAATTTTTTTTGAAATTGCAAGTCAGCTTCAAAATCTAATAATTATTTGATGATTCTTCTGAAAAAGTTTTAAAAAATGCAAATGTTAGCAAATTCCTGGATGAATTGACAGATCAGGTCTTGCTGCTGACTAACAAGTCAAAACAAAATTGTAAAATTTGCAACTTTTTTAATGCGGCTGCATATAGCAATTTTTTTCATCATTGATTACACCCCAGCTATTTTGACAGTTAATCAATTTTTGGGTTTGTCCATGAAATGTCAGAAACTGATGAAAACTGCTCGTTATAGTTTTCAGCTCAAGGTGATGTAGTCAAGGTAATCAGTCCAAAACCCAAATATATTCAGTTTTGGCAGAAAAGCAGCAAATCATCACATTTTAAGAAGCTGGAACCAGCAAATATATGGCAATTTTGTTTGATAAATGACTGAACAGGCAAGATTGATTCCTAATATTGTCAATTCATTTTCTGTTACGTGTGTTGTCAGGTGCCCTTCTATTGACATTCAGCTCCTGGTAGATGTTTGAGTTTAAATAATGCTCCTGTGCGGTCGGGAAAATAATGGTGTGGACTTTCATGACATTGCGTCAGTGCCAAGGTGACTGACTCGAGGACTGATTGCTCCCTCTCTTTCTCCCTCTCTTTCTCCCTCTCTGTCCATCCCCCTTTCTCACCCTGTCAATAAGCATCCTCTTGTCTGATGGAGTCACATCAGGGCACTGCAGCTGACACTGTGGTGTCTTTATTTCCTGCAGCAATCCTTTTACAACACACATCAGTGGTGATTAATACACTGACAGCAGCCAGGAGGTTAACCCCGTCCTGCCAGCCAGCCACTGTTACTGACAAACACGCACTACTCCCCTTACATACCTAACGACACCAAGCTGCACCTTATTTAATGCATAACATGTATAATCAAAGAACAGAAATGACAGAGCAGGACTTCAGTTACTTGCTCAGAACTTAACACTTTAGATTTGATTGATGCGAGCAGCTAGTACTTGATATTCCAAAACTGTCCTTTACATTAAACCGAGTGGTTGCATCCACTTGCAGCTGTCTACACGGTTATTAAATCGGAGGTCTTCAGATTTAAATTTATGGCATCCATTACTCTAAATTTACATGTCCAGGTGTTGCATCTGTTTGGCTTCAGGTAGGGGTCACTTTGATTTATTAATATCCACGGTTTCATCTGCTAGACAATCACTGACATATTGTCACTTAGGGCAGCGTGTCTCTCTGTCTTTAACAGCTGTGACAACCTGCGTGTTATTAGCTCCCTGGCTGATTAAGCAGACGCGCAGACCGAACATGTCAGCGTCTGCGGGGCGAGATTGCACACAGTACTTAATGCCCATAATAGCCAATAAACAGCAAATCATAGACTCGAGGCTGAATGAGGATTTTCTCATTACATCTTATCAACACCTGCTTAATTGTTGAACATCTCAGAAATCTCATGATAGAGGAGATAAGTTACCAGTCTTCAGGAGCGATCGGACCATCTGGGTCATTCGGAGCCATATGTTCACACTTTGTTAGTGTTGCACACTTTGCTTTCTGTTAGCTAGAGCCCAGAAGCTCTGGAGTTTCACAGCTTTGTTGGTGAGTGAAGGAGCTGTAGTATTAGCACTGGAACGATAAGTCGATCAATGGATCAACAGAAAATAATTGCTTATATAATAATTAATAACTTTTTAAGTCTTGTCACACACTGGTTTGTTCTCGCTGTTGTCCTTGCTTTATGTATGTGTGTGTACATTTAATACCTTTTGACTTTGTCAAACACTTTGTTGATGTCACCTAAAGCTCTAGAAACTCTTAACCAGTATTTTTCACAGTTTTTACATTGTTTCGTTTTAAAACCAATCTATTTTTCATTACAAGTCATTTTAAGTCTAACTAAATGGAAAATAGTCATCAAATGCAACCCAATCATAAATCCCACAGTAAAATGAG
>JAPZDZ010000014.1:7670947-7697965 GCA_029783805.1 Acanthurus tennentii | reverse complement strand
AAAACAGTCTTTGTAAGTTAGCATGCATTTGGATTAACTCATAGATTCAAGACAACAGATGTAGGAGTTCAAGGAGAACAGTGTTTTAGAAATGATACTATACATTTGCATTAGCATTGACTAATATTAGCATGCTAACATGCTTACAGTGAAAATGTTTACATTATGATGTTTACAGAGTTCACCATGATGTTTACCATGTTCAGAATTTTAGTTTGGTCCGCTAGCACGCTAATAATCTCTAATTGGTAATAAATGTGTAGTAGAGCTGAGGCTGATGGGAATCTAATAAATTTTGCCTTTGGTCAAAAATCAAAGAACGGGACAAAACTGAAATTCTGACCTGGTAATGGTTCTAGGTTGATTAAGTGAAGGGATTACAATATATATTACAATATAAACTCTGTTTACAATCCAACCTGTGAGAAATACTTTACAGCAATCCATCCAATAGCTGTCAAGACATTTCACTCAGGCCATAAATGTCAACTCCACGACACATGAGGAAAAGGTGCAGAGTGAGTAAAATGAGAGGAGATGACAGATTTGTTAGACTCAAAGTTTAATGAATCCAGGTGTTTTACGGACCTGAACCTTGGTCCAAACTGGATCCAGCTCCTTCAGCCCAACCATAACTCTAAATGCCTCCTCTTGGCTGCACAGATCCTTAAAAAACCCTGCATAGAAACACACAGTGTACTTGAACATAACAGCTGAAATCAAAGAGGCATCTGCTGTACATCCACACAGCTCTGTGATTCCTAACTGTTGTAGCTACAAAGAGTCAACATGTGAAATTTATTCTGCAATAACACCAGCACCGAAGCAGTCTGCATTGTTCTGCACTGTATAACAAGCTGTAGTGAAAGATCATCAACAGACCTCAGTCAAATTCTATTTGCAGCTCAGTGTGAGACAGTCATATAAATGACACTCACATCAGAATGTACTGTGTGTCTTGGATTGGCAGCATTTCAGCTCTCTCTGACCTGTAATGCTGTGAGCACCACCTGCCAGCTCTGCAGGCACATTTTTCAGCCATTTGAAGTTAGTTATTGACCTCACTCTGCTCTCTCTGTTCAAACAAGCCCACAGTTCAGCACCTCTGCCAGGTACTCTGTCTTTGTGGCAGGTCTTTGATGCTTAATCTAAACGCTGGTGTTTATCTGACTGGACCTCGATGAGATCATCAGGACAGCACGTCCAGTTGTTTTGCTTATGATAACAGCTGGGTGTTAGCCATGTTCACAGACAAAAGCCCATTTCATCATCATCTTTATCCCAACTCCACTGTTTGTCTTTGTCATGCTTTTTCCTTGCTGCTCTCCTCATTCAACTGCTTACAGTATTTTTTTTCCAAAACTAAATTTCTCTTGCACATCTTAGATAGTTGTGTGGTCTGATTGTTGAAGTATTTGTCTATAAAATTTATTTTTTACTGCACAGGGAACCTTGATTAAAGTGAAAATTTTGGTTTCTGGACCAGTTAAAGTAATTATTTCATTATGTAATTTGTCTTTATGTGAACTTTGATATCCAGAGGTACTATGAGTCACAAGTTGCTCACATTGGTTTTGCTGTAATCTTACATCAAAGAAAACCAGCCAAGCAGTTTTTGTTTTTTGTAATGTTTTTGTGTGATTATGAAATGGATCATACTTTTCTTCCATCAGTTACTTTAATCTATTCTGCTTTTATACACATTCATGACAGGCATTGTGGTAACTCAGAGTTGCCTTAAATTAGCCCTGTGTCTTATTCAAAGCATGCCGGGACAGACTTCGCAAGAGGAAAAGCAGGTATAAAAAAATAAAGATAAACTTTGACTTATGAATATGTGTCACTGACTACCAGGAAACTTTTTCAATTAAGTCAGCCATCACAAACTAGACTCCAAAATGAGAAAGCCACTATTAAGCTATAATGCAGTTTCTTACATTTCTTCTGTGGGAAAATAAAACTGGCAGTAAAATTCTCTGTGGGGTAGTTTACAGTTAAATGGATATAAAGACTAAATTCAAATTATAGACCTGGAAAAACATGAGTAAACTGATAATGAAATAGTTATAGTCCTTGAAACTCTTTGGGACCGGATCAGGAAACATATTTGACCATACTGGTGGTCCATTATTGAGCTCCTTCGTTTGCCAAAGTAACACCGCAAACAAATGTAGGATGGAACACCAGCACACATTAAATCTTATTTCATCAAGTCACATAATACCTGATGGAGAGTTTCCTTTTTATTGGATGTGTGAAAGTTTAGATCCAGACCGCAGCTTGAGCCTTTTAATCTCCCCAGCTCCACATGTTGTAACCTAAAGTGTCAGGAGGGAGGGGTGTACTGTATGTATGAAGGTCAATACAAGGTCACCATTCAGAAAAAATGTGCAATTAGTTCAATGACTCAACTTGTTTGCGTAATTCACACAAAACTGCACCTCGTAAAGCAGCCTGTTAAACTTTAAAGCACATGCGATTACTCATAATTGCTCCAGAAATTGATTTATTAGCTTGAGTGCGGGGCTGTGTGAGCCGAGTGCCATCTGACCTCCGGCTGAATGAATAATCAACAGGCTCCCCGAGCAAGCAGATGTTTGAAAGTGTTGCTGTTTTATCAGCCCTGTAATGTGAACAGGCATTAAACCAGATTAAATTAAATGATGTGAGGACAGACAGCTGTGACACATTTGGACTTTGCTGGTTTCCCCCCTTTTGTGCTAATAGCAGCTTATGTTCCCAAACATAAAAGATTCGCTGGTCTACCTAACACCATTTTTAATGAGTGTGCTAAAACAAAGTGTTGAGAGAAGCTGTTGAAATGTTTGTCTGCTTGTCTCCGTTGCCAGAAATAAATCATAAAAATAAAACAACCAATGGAAACAACAGTTTAACAAACAGCAGTAAATCCAAAGCTGTTTTTCCTCCGGTGAATGTTGCACCGCTGGCTGTTTTTGTAAGACATGGTGTTCTTTAGGGACATGAATGATGATCCCTTAGCATCAACCCCTTTTCTCTAATTGGTGTTTAATTTCTTGCTTTGCTCATGATTATAATGTGTAGCCAACTTAATGAAGCACGGATGAGTTGTTTATGAACTCTTTGCACTCTCTTGTTAGCATGAAGGAGTATAAGGTTAGTTTATACAGTGAAACACAGTACATGCATTGTTTATTTTAGCTGCTTTCTTCTTTCACAGCCTCTCAGATCATTTCAGGAAGCACGGAGAAGGAATTTTAATGCATAATGCATATTGTAGCTGCAGAAAATGGTCTTTGAGTGTTTCCAGTTTGCAGTCAGTGATACTTTCAGGTTGAGAGCGGTCGGTTTGTATGTTAAAGTGGCAGTCGTACGTTGTTTTGTCTGCCCAGAGGAGCTGTCGACTCCAGTGCTTTTCTCCAAACTTGTCTCACTCTTCAGGAACAATTAGAGAAAAGAAAGTAAATTGTTCCCAGGCACTTGGATTGCTGTCCTCGCGACATCTGCCACCGCAGTGCGGATGATAGATTCCTCCTTCATTAGCCAGGGGTGTGGGATTACCCAGTGAGAACACATTAATCACCACTTTCTGTGGCAGCCTGAATGCTCGGCGCTTTGTTAGGAAAAAACTTTTTTTTCCTGACATGTCACTCTTCTCCCGTGACAGGCCACAATCAATCATGTTGATTGACAGCACTGATAGGTTACACTGTTTACACAATGTATAATGAAAGATCATGTTACCCACTATTGTTGTTACTGAGACAACTCTTTTTGGCTGAATGTGAATAGATAGAGTGGGTTCGTTGGTGCAAACATATAGAAACACACTCTCGTATGCTTTCCCTTTTCTATTGTGTATAGCAGTTCCTCTCTGTCCTTTTCTCACTCACTTTGTTCTTGCCACAACACTTCTGAGAGATGTGCATAAAACATGTCTATGTATAGGTAAATTTATTTTGTGACCGCAGTTTAAACTGTGACATTGTAGATCTTTTAGAAATCTTCTTACATAGTCCAGGGACAACAAGTTCACCAAACTAAGAGACAAAACTCACTGCCCTTTAAAAAGACCCATGCAAACATTTTCTGATCTGATGCCTCAAGCTGCAGAACCACATTGTGCGTCAGTTCCTTCCAAAACAGCTGCAAAATTTATTCATATTATTTTTTAGTCTGACACTGCTACGGTTAAGGCTTCATTAGGCTTAGCCACAAATATGACATGGTCAGAAAAAAAGGAGATGATTTCTCTGGTTTGGGTTAAAATAATTACTTATAATAATTCTTTGATGAACCTTAGTCTTAGGGGAGACTACAGTAGCAACTTAAATTGAGGGAGACATAAAAAGCCCTTCATAGAGTCCGTGAGTGTTTAGTTTATTCTGGGCTGTTGTAGAAACAGACAACTGGTGCGACATGTTGGACTCCAGAAGAACCCACTCCCTCTGAAGATTTAAAGGATCATTCCAAGGTAATGAAAACACAACAAGTCTTATTTTCAGGTGATTATACACTGATGAAAGCATATTTATGAGGATTATATTCCATTTCTGCCAGTAGATACACCTAAATCCTACACACTGGATCTTTGATCACAGTTATGGAAAAAATCCCTAACTCTGATACTGCCATAAAGCCTTTCTTTAAGCTCATTGATTTGTGTCATTGTTCACTGTTTTTTGTTAAATACAAAGATTATTGTTGAAGCAATACTACCTGCACACTGAAATCAATGTATGCCACTGCTACAGACAGAAAGTACTGATTTCTGATCGGTTTGCAGGTGTCCAAATGTTGCGTTCTTCACATCCACTATAATGGGCAATAAATAATGGATAATTATAGTTATTAATAATGGACCTTGTATTATTCTATATTCTCAATTCTTGACTTCAATGGGATCAGTTTCTTATTCCAATTCTCAGTCCCATTTAAATTTTAGGAAATCCAGTTTAACAACTTAAATTCACCTGCAGAAATTCACAACAAACCAATCAATAGTCTCGCGGTGCAATAAAGCAAAAGAGAATTGAGTGCAAGGAGTAATTTTCTCCAACATGTGTCAGTATGTTATGAAGAACAATTACTGTAACTGTCCCCGGTATTGATTAAAAGTCATTTAATCACAACATGATGCAGAGGAAAGCCCCTGAAGGTTACCTGTCCTTCTACAAGGTTGTTCTGACGATGCTGTTGTGTTGTTGCTACTGTACCTGTCAGACTGCTTGTCCACCTTTTGTGATGAAAGGACACAAATGACCTTTAGTCTTTTTCTGCAGCGTTTCAAAGCGAGGGCTCATACTGAAGTGGGCATGTTCTTGTAGTGTTACCGGTGTTCTTTCACTTTCATGTGTTTTTTTCGGCCTCTCAGTGTCACCCCTAAATCAGCCTGACATTCAACATACAGTACTAACAGTGTTTTAATGAGACATGTATTAAACTTTCAGGAGCTGTAATACCTAAAACACCATACATCACTTTAATGTGGACAGGTTGGTAATTGTGCTCCTGAGTGATCAATCAAGATCAGCCCGTGAGTTATAATTAGCCCTTTCAGATTGACGTATTGACCATTTGTATTGAGGTTCTTTGTTATTGGAGGTCCCATCCACCATCTGTCTCACACCTTCATCACTAATCTGGCTTGTCTACCTGGATGACCTTATATTCACAGATGTCTACACACAGATACATGGCCTTTCTCAAGTGTAGACACAGATGCAGTGTGACCTCACGGTGATACTCTTCCTGAGGTCATAGTCTGGTCAGCGAAGAGGTCGGGTGTCACTGTAGTTTTACCTCACCTGAGAGGATCTTCTTAAATATCCAGCTCTACAATTTTAGAAATAGCACATTGCAATGAATGTGAAAGGTGGAGGACGCATCTCCATCTCCTGCTGCTACACAAAAACAAAGTCAAAATGACTCTGATACAGATGCTGCCATCATGAGTATGCAAAGTGACTTTGGGTTGGATTCATGGTACCAAGTTCACACCCAAACCAGCCGCCCAACTCAGTTGTGTTTAGGGTTAGCTTCCAATAAAGATGTTACACCCCCTTTTATAGCATCAAATGATTAAAACCAAAACATATTTGAGTATTTTATTTTAGCTCTAAGTAGAACCAGAGATGTTTTTAAGCCTAAACAGTCATGTTGAATGACTCATATGGAAATATGCCATTATTTGGCAACGGTGGACATATCCCTTCCTCCTGTGCACCAGAGATAAGCCGTATTATTTTACATCTCTTGAGCGGCAGTGGTGTCTTTTCTTTTCTGGTGTCAAGACTCTATTCACAGAATTTTATACTCCCAATCATTTGATACAGTAAAGTACCTGTCTGACCCAAATGATACTTTATGTCCTTCCAGACGTCAGACAGCCGTGGAGATTGGTTTGCAGAAATATGATGAGGGGACATAAACCGGCCGAACTCACTGCCCTTTTTGTTTCCAAAAAAGAGCTTTTTTTTGTCCTACTGCTGTTTTTCAAGTGGAACATCAGTCCACTTTTCCGAGGATTATGATTTATTTCTAAGCCTAATAAAACCTCAGCCAAACTACTCTTAAAAATGTCCAGTCTTATAGCACCTGATACCTACACACACAGAAATGAAGGACAAAAAGGTGCAGCAGCTCTAATCAGTCCTCACACTGGGCACAGACCAGCACCTTTATTGTTGTACTGCTGGCAGTGTTGAATGGAAAGTTGACTTTCTCTCTCATGTTATGTTCGGCACATCCACCTAGTTAGATTAGAGTCCACAAAACAGAAAGCGACAGTGACCGGGGGGAGATAAGAGCTGCACTGCCGACTGAAATAAAGCCAGCTCATTCCCACCCACATGGCTGCAGGAAGAGACATCAATTCTTACCTGTCATCTTTACCCCAGCACACTGTCTCATTACGATTATCTCTAAAGCACACAGTGCATAAAAGCTCCTGTAAATCTGATCCTCTTCTTTTTACAGGTTGTGCTTTGCTGCTGTAATGAAACTAACTGAAACTAAATGATTCATAATCAAAACGCTGTACAAAGCCAAGGACCTCTCTGCAGACACTTAGAATGGGGAGTATATATGTTTTTTGGTAGTTTTGATTAAGCTGAAGATTATCACAGTCCTACAGCTTTCTTAGCAGAGACCCCTCTCTGACTCCTCTTGGGTGGTCTCTGAAGACGACTTTCTCTGCACGTCTACCTCCTGCTTGACGGCCATTGTATAATGTCGACAGAGCACAACAGCAAGACATACACTCCTGAGGAGAGAGCAACAAAACACACTCTGAAGCTTGAAGCTTTTGGCGTCTGCCTCACTTCTTTAAAGAGACTGTTAAATATGAGTCAGCTGTTGTGCTCAGGACTCCAACAACAGCTTTAATTCCTCTGCCTCCCCCTCCTTTGCTTAAAAGGGGGCTTTGTGCCTGTAGGGCCCCCATCAGTTACCTGCTGACAGGCCGAGCATGACTGATGAGCTGCCCGAGGCGTCCCAGTATACTTTGTCAGCTGCTCATAATTTATACATCTTATCTCTGTCAGAACAAAAGACAGAGCGCGGCTTTATGGAAATGAAAACAGAGACTTGTTTAGACTCCAGCATGTGGAGTAAAGTGGAGTGATCCTACTGATAGTTGTTTCTCTCTGCAAGCAAGACGAGCTGCCTTGTCTGGCTCTGAGCTCTCCACACCCTTTCTGTCTGCCCGCACCTTGACTGTGTGTGTCATGTATTTGCTACATAGTGAGGACCAAAAACAGATTTCTATACCAATGTAGTGAGGACATTTTAGCCGGGACTCACAATTTAAAAAGGGCTGTTTGAATGTTACGACTTGGTATTCATGATTAGGTTAGAATCAGGTTTAGGTTAGGTAAAGGGTTTGTGTTTAGTCACTTAGTTATGATGGTTAAGGTTAAGGTGAGAGGCCAGGTAATGCATAATGTCTGTTAGAGTCTTCATAAAAGAATTAGTGCATTTGTGTATGAGCACTCACATGTGTTTTTGTGGTGACCATGTGAGACCATAAGAATGTTGTGTGTCTGGCTTTTGGTTGCAGGTGACAAAGACATGAAACACAGGTTTGTTTATACAGGGTCATATACACTAATTATATACATCAAATGAGAGAGTAACTAGAGCTTGCCTCACATTAGAGGAAAATTGTCAGACAATCGCAGGTTTTCATTATTTAAAGCAGGTCTGAACAGTTAAGCTCTCCTTATCCTTTAGTGTGAAGGGTTTACAGACATTTACCTAAATGCTACTGACTAGATCGGAGGCTCCTTGTTCTCATGAATATGATTATATTTAAGTTTCTTATTACACAACCCACTGAAAACTAACACCCAACTGTGTAGCTCTATGTAGCTTTTGGCTGCTCTAGGGCTCATTGTTTTTGTTTTCTGGCTGCATGAAAAGAATGCATGACTGACTGTCATGATAGATAGTTGGATAAAGCTTACCCTAGAGACAGGAGGTGAGGGGGAAAACAGCTATGATGGATCCATCAGTTACAAATTATCACAAACAACATTTTTACATGATGTATCTTGTTTGATTTACCCATATGGAGCCAGGCGTACTGTTGCCCTCAGCCATCAGCTTTATGCAAAGCTAAGCTAACCATTTTTTCATCTCAAGCTGTTTACTTAAAACAATGTTGATGTATTTCATCCACTAATAAGAAGCTGGTGATAGATGAACCACCTAAAATATAATCAATGAAATATTTTCTAGACAGTCTTTAAAAGGCTCCCTTCAACGCCAGAAATTTGAAAAGTAGACAGCAAGTTGAAACAGAATCTGTGCTGTGACAACACAAAACAAAAAAACTGAGTTCTCAATGGCAGATAAATACACCTCGCATGATGACTTGATTCTCATGTGTGCTAAAAAATTTAAGTTGGAAATTGTTTGCTAACACAGCAGCCACATTTTTTTATAAGCTGGTGTTAAATCAGGGCTGTACTTATGTACTTATGTTTGCTTTGGTACATTATTGCCTCCTAGTGGTGAAAAAATCACCAGTGCAGCTTTAATTGCATTTTAAATCTGAAAAACCAAATGGTTACCAAGTTAACTGTTATAGTCAAAAACTGCATTTCCAAGAGCAAAGTAGAAAAAGATAAGGACTGATATTCTGTGTCCTTAAGATATTCAGCTTTCTTAACAGTTTAAATCAGCTTGAAAAGTTCAAAATAGGCCTTTATGTACATTAGCAAAAATGGGAGTCAATACATCATAATGAATGGGAAACTGATGTGAACCATGTGGAAGACACTGCAGAGAAAGGCAATTTATCACTGCCAATGGAGCACTTCCCTGCTCAGGGAGGATTTCTCTCCAAATGTTGTGCTTTGGTCTGTGATATTGAGAGTGATTCATTCACTGACTCAACCTCAACTACTCTGTCAGATTTAAAATGTCCTGCCAACTCTTTTTGTTTTGGTTTTCTCATCGCCTTGAACAAAATGTGGGATCTGCACTTACTTGCAGGGATTGACACGGCTGCCAAAACCTGCTACTCATCCTGCTTTTGTTTTGCTTTGGTTTTTGAGCCTCGTCAGTAATGAGATACTCAGTGTGCAACTATAATAGCTGGCCTATGCTCTTATTGGTATAATATGACTAAAAAACAAATAACTCTTAGCATTGTATGTAGTTTCAGGCACTCATTACCATTTCCTTCACAAAACTCTTTGTTTCTACTTTCATAGAACTTTTGCAAAATACATTTTTCTTTGTGTAGCTGCGTTTCTACTCCCGCCTCATTCGAAGGTGAAAGCGAAGACAAAGACATCACTCTTTCAATAAGAGAGCGAGGCGATGAAGGACTGCATTATCCAGCTTCCTTTATTCCTTCAACACTTCTTTTTGCATTTTATCTAAGACAGCTCATTATATGCTATTGGAGTGTTCATACAGTTTCATGGTTCGGAGCTGTAACAAGCAAGCCAGCTGCAGCTATCAAGCAGAGGAATGAGCAGATAACTAAACTGTTCTGCTGATATCCATATCTCCATGTGGATTGTTGCATTCGGAGCTGGCCGGGCAGTGGATCATTTGCACCCCAATGACAAGTACATCATCATCTGCCTGTAACCTTAGCTCTGAGAGACGATGCAGGCTTTGTTCTCTGCTAGGCTCACTTGGGGATGTTTGGCAGTGCGCTGATAGATATGATTATCCTTAATGTCAGTGCATAGCACCATCCCTGATAACAGATTCTCTCAGTAGAATCTACCCTGCTTATCTCGCTGCTATGTTGTTAGGCAGCGGCTGCCTTTCTGTGTGAGGAGATGCAGAACAGGCATTCTTTTTATTTTTTTTCAGCCTTGGTTCAGTCAGAAATTCAAGAGAAATGTTTACAGAATTTGTTTTCTGACAGGCACCGAGTCTACATAGAATTGCATAGATACAGTTTGAGTACAGGACTGATGTATAATATTATAAAAGCTAGTTTCAAAGTGAGTTGAACAAGACATTAGGTGTGCAAAACACACATTATGATGCTACAAAGCAAAAACCACACTTAAAGGTCTCATTTCCAGGTTGTCACATATGCTAAAGGATACCTGCATCCTTATGAGACACAGAGAGGCGACCTGGGAATGAGAATGGGTTGAATAAACCTGCAAGTTATTGATCAAAACCAGTTATTCTGTAATTACTTTGACAGATGCTCGGATTACCTGCTATGAAAACCTAATTTACTTGTATGTGGATCTGCTATTAGCAAATAATCAGATTTATAGTACCAGAGCCAAATTTGCAAACAACAAAACATATGTTCCCCATTCCCCATTTGTTTAATAGATTTCTGTTGATTACCTATCAACATCCTTGTTGTAAAAGTTTTTTGGACCTTTTTTGTTTATGCATTTGCTTGGAAATTGATTAAAGTCTGAGATTTCTTAATTCCTCTGTAAAATAGCTTGCAGCTGTGTTAGCAGGAGACAGTGGACAACCTCACTTGACACTTGTGATGGGGTGGAGGGTGGGTGTTGACGTTGCAGTAGTGGTTAAGGGGACAAGGAGGAGGCCTGAGGGGGATCAGAGGATCTTGTTCAGCTCCACTCAGCAGCCCGGTGATGAGCCTGCAGGAGAGGACTGTGTCTGCAGATTAGAGCCAGGAGATGAGACAGAGGCCTGGAAGGGGTTGACGGCGGGGTTGCAGACCTGGGAATGCCAGCTGCCAGACAGTTCACCACGTGCAACACATGTCTCTCAGCACCTACTGTTCCACTATGCAAAGCCCCCTTCACCATTAAGATGACAGAACAGTTCATATCCTGCGCCAGGATGATAGATATGTCATATCTCTGAAAACCCTGTTTGTCTTCCACAGGTGTATGAGCTCTTTTATTCTCCCAGCAGACAGCGCACATGGCACTTTTCGACACTCTTTTCCCCGATAGTGATTTGGCATGCAGACGGTATCAAAGGGGAGATCTTTCCCATGCAATTATGGCAGAAAATAAAGGTGATGAGGTGTGTCGCACAAAAGAAAGCAAGGGATCAAAAGGGCTGAAATGAAAGCTGATTACAATACAGGGAGAAGCTTCCACCCACTGAATGCCACAATGTAAGTGAGTCAGTAGAGTAACTACATAAGCAAAGAACTGAAGTATTGAAAATGCAATAGTTTCCTTATTTAGAAGCAAAAGTTCTAAAGGCCCAAAGTGACATTTTGACATCTTCAAATTAATTGTTTTATCTAACCAAAGTATACCAAAAATGCATTATTTGTTACATTTTAACACAAGTAGGAACCAATGTAATTAGTGGATGTTAGCATTAGACATGCTAAAATAACGGTAAACATTAAACCTGCTAAACATTAGCACATTAGCATTGTTACTTTGAGCATGTAGGCTTGGTTATGTAAGCAAAACAAAAGCCAAAACCTCGTGGTTTGGCTGTAAACTCTTTATTTTTGTTTTTTGCTAAAAGACATTGATTAATCTAATATCAAAAGACTTGCTCATTTATTTTATGTTGATCAGCTAACTGAATGTTTCATCAGCCCAAGAAGTCCCACCCACCTTCAGTCTCAACACATAGAAAAAAAAACTTGAGTTACTATGTTGTTGACATGTTACAGCATCAAATCTAACAAGAGAAATTACCGTAATATTGTTTTTTTTTTTTTATAAGGGATGCATTTCTCAACGGAGCAGTTACCCAGTGTTGTAGCTGTTTGTGAACACCGATGGATTCTGTCTCAGATGATGGCGGGTAATTTTTCATGGCTGACAGAAATAGTGGGTGATTGGTAATGAGCGGCGTTTCACAAAGCCGATTCTGTAGTTTTCTCTTCTTGTATTGCTAATAATGCATGATTGTTCTCTGTAATCCGTGGCACCATTTCCCTTTCATCTCAACGATGAGATAAAAAAAGGAGATTTGTTGGTCAGGCAGCTCCATGCCACGCTTAGACGGCTCCGCTCTCTCAAAGGGATTTATGCACTGTTGTTGTGACCAATACGCTGTGGATTACCAGTTAGTGAGAGGTCACCTATCGCTTCTATTTCCTACAAGTGAGACTCGTGGTGTTTGAGTCTGCTCCCTTGCCCAAACCTGAAAACTTTACCACTCATCAGAGTGTTGAATGACAGGGTGTCGCCTACATGCTACTCTAGATCATGTGCCAAAGTCTGACTTGAAAGCTTTCTCCATTGAACTGAACTCAAACTTGTCACTCCCTGTAATTCAGAGTGGAAATCTGCAGCCGCTGAAATAATGAATTAGGTTGATGGACAGAATTATAACAGGCTGGCTGCCCAGCCATCCAATGTCACCCCGCTGCTCCCAAATGCTGCCAGTGATTTAGCACCTCAACAGGGCAAAATGAGGGAATTGAATTTATTCACAGGGAGGTGGCAGCTTGCACTGACTCATAGCCTTTATGCAGCAGAGCATGTCCTAATTTATCAACAAGCATGTCCTCCCCTAAAAGGGCAGAGGAAGTTCATAGTCAGCAAATGGTTACTTATTTATGAGTAAAGATTCAGAGACCTAAAACTCCATTGGGTGGAAATAAACTAGCCCAAAAACACTGATGGAGCCTTGTAAAATCAATCTTGTGCCTGATTCATATCCAAGTGTGTGCTTTTAATGATTTATGAATTATCAGGGTGTTGTCGCAGAGGATTGTCTGGCCTCTAGTAACCTGCTCAGGCCCCCCTCTCAAAAATAGTAGAGTCCTTAAAGGGTTGATAGGTTTTGGACTGATGCTTAGCAACAGCATTCCTGTGCCTTAAGTAGCAGTAAGCCCCTCACTGCACCCTTTGATGTGGCTGTCAAGGCAGATTTATTTCCTCTTAACACATTGTCTTCTTGTCCACATACATAAAGGGATGAAAGAGAGTGATGTTTACACTTTTTTTTAGTTGTAATTAAATTGTGTTGCTCATGATTTTTCAGGTGATGTGAGACGTACATGTCGGAGGATCATAGGCTGCGATCTGACAAAGCAGCTTAATTTAATTCTACCAGCTAACATTTGAAAATAGGCTTTTTTTCTCCCTTTTTTTTAGGGCTAACTTAATATCCATTGTTCACAGTGACCATAGGTAATGTTTACAATTTGGTTTCATACTTTCGTTCAGTTTTCTGTTCAGGAAGCCAGCATACAAACAATGCAACTTCTCTTTTATCTGTGAAAGTCCCCCACAGGAAAGAAAAATATTTAATTCTCTTTCAGTCGTTGCTGGTTCAGCAGAGTTTTTGCTTTCTTCATACCTGACATTGAAATCCCCACAGTCTTCTTGTAAAGTAAATAATAGCTGTGCACATCACTGCACATCAGGCAATGTGTTTGCCATTGTCCTCAGTTTCATATTTTTCTACCTTTCAGATTACTCACTTGCAAACTGCAGGCTGACATAAGTATTTACAGGAACCCTAACACAATGCTAGCAAGGGCTCCCGCTGTGGGTAGGGCTTCTTGTTAAGCCACACTTGACGTCTCCTTGGCTTACCTCCACACTGCTCATCTCCAGCGAGTGACTAACCCGCCGTGTGTTCTCATCACTCTCACATGGAAAGTGGGCAGCTGGAGAAGTGCTTGGTGTTTGTGCTTTGTCAGACAACCAACTATGTCCTCAATCTGCATGTCTGCAGAAGAAACGTCCAAGCGTGGCAGTGCACCAGGAGATTCCCAGAAGGGACTACACAGAATCTAACACTGTGTTCTTGTGTTGAACCCTGGGCTAAGGCTGTAATGACACGTATCGGTAGTCACAAAAACGAGTTTCAAGTAATGAAAACTTTGAATATTTGCCCATAAAAGTTATTGCTTGCTCCTGCTACATGCACATTACTTTGCAGGGATCCATTTGTGTATCACAGAAAACAGTCATGAAAGTTTTTGATTGCACCTCTTAACTTTAGCTGCTAGATGTTCAAATACCCTCTCCATGCAGCTAGTTGCTAGTTGTTGTTTGGTTGCATTCAAAGCTTTATGGCTGAACACACCTGCCCACTGCTGTTGGAAATGAGGCTGAAAGGCGCAGAAAGACTGAACCAAACAATTAATGTGCCATGAAAGCAAAACAATAAAATAAAACAGGTTCTGAATGTGCATCATGTTCCCATCAGGTTCACATTACAAAAAACCATTTGATTAATTGCTGGTGTGATTTTTTTTCCTTTTAAAGACACTCGGATAATTTGTATGTCTCAGGGCTGTTCAGATTGAATTGTTCCAAATGATCTAATGGAATAACAATAAATGTTTCAAGGTGTTATTTCTATCCTAAAAAGCAATCACAAGTCAACACCTTCATAAATTTAACAAAAGCTTTTCCCACTTTTTTTTAATACTGGTTAAACTTTGGATTTTCAAATGATACAGCTAACAGCTGGGGGGCTGTTTGGAGGGTGAGTCAAAGGACCCACAGCTGGATTGGCCCTGGGACATGCTGAACATACATATTCACTGAGTCAGAGCTGTAACTGAGCTGTTCTTACAGTGTCCTCACTACCAGGTTAGTGACTAGCAATAACAGGTTTAATTCTCATCTTAACATCTATTTAGACATAGACTGAAATAATATCTACTACACCACATGTTTAAACAAAGCACATGTAGAGTGTTTCCCTCATGTTCATTGTTTGTACCACAGAATCACAGTTTGTGGTTCAGGTCATCAGACACGTTTTGCTATTCACTTTGTCTCCTCCTGCTCTGAGGAGCCCCTTCAAGTTTGAAACACTATCACATATTTTACTGACAGACAATCTTTTCCCAAATCCAAAGCCTTGATATATCACTGTGAGAATTTCTCCTTCTGCAGAAAAATGGTTTCTTCATTCTCTCTGATAATAACTTTGATCACTGACAGCAAGTTGAGCCTGGCCTCCTGAATTTCTGTGAAATGCAGGGATGTGCTCTTTGCATGAGAAGTGGGAGAAACAAATCTTTTCATTATGACATGAAGGAAGCAAGATAAAGACGAGACAGTGGGGTGACACTGAAATAGCAGTTTAAAGTGAAGGTGCTGTTGCAGTGGCAGGATGGATGTGCAATATGCAATAAAGTCAGCCAGCTGGAGGGGAAAACAGTAATGATTTTGACCACGTGGCTGCTGAGGCTCTCTCTTAGCTGAGTTTCTTTGGTTAGTTACTTTTGCCAACTGTTTGTTGGCAAGAATGTTTGCTGTGCAAACTGCATGTATGTATGTGTAATTGTGCATCCATGTGACTCTATAAACATTGCTGCTATAGTGCCACTAAAGCAGCAGGAGAAACAATAGTTGCATATTATTTTTAACCTGTCATGGCAAACTTGTTAGCAAACAGTTGCCCATTTGCACATGCAGCAGACATAGAGCAATGTTAGCATTCGTTATGAACCTACCAATGAATGTTATTCTAGTCTTGACTCTCTTTTAGCTCTGTTTTTGGTCTCCACCATCTTCTGAGGAAAATGTCAGGTTCTTTATTTCCTAAATGGCACCATACATTTAGCACCTAGGTGCCATAATGTGTACTTGCTGTTTGATGCCGGGAAGGTAACTTATAGGTATTTTAAGAGCTTTTTTATTTCGAACATCTTCTGCAAATGAGAATTATGCTATGAGAGCAGTAAAAGTGATCCGGAATTGTAACTGCAAAGCTGCAAGGGTTTATAGTTTTAAAGGGAACTGCAGAGTCAGATGACTTCCATTGTAAGCAACTACTTCTTGTTATTCAAAAAGAAAAGATGAACAAATTTTTGCATGTTACAGAATTTTTAAAGAAGCTAATAACCTTAAAATATCCTACTTTGCACAGTCAGAAAATAAACTTAGTAATTTTTTTCCAAGATGAAATGTTTTTTTTTTTTTTTTAAATATTCATATTATTCCCTTGGCCTTCTCTTGAGTTTGCCAGTTAGTATTTCTTCCTTCTAAAAGCCTCTTTCCTTTGCTCCTCAGCGGAGCCAGAATGAAATAGGTTGAACTCAGCAGAGAGCGCTGCTCTGCCACTGAGAGATGTTTGCTTAACTAAAACTTCAATCTACGATGATTCACTGCTAAATCTCTGAAGGGACGAGAGCAGCAGAAGAAGACAATCTTGTATCTTTCAGTATGATACTTTAGTAAACAACATGCCACTGCTCAGCGGGACTGTCTTCGCAGCAGGGCTTTGTTGTAGACCTCAGCATAATAAAAGCTCTTGTTTGGAGATGTGAACGCCTAGTTTTCAGTTTGGACATCCCCAGTAATTTCTCACCACTAACAAAGCTGCCTGCTGCCTTCTGTGCTGAGCGGAGCCTGAGATTTAGATCTGAAGGCCTTATTTGAAAGTGCTGGTCATGCATGCAAACAAGGGGGTGCTATGAAACCATGTCCTTTGTCTGACACACAATAGCATTTCAGCCACTGGGGAACAGCTTGGATCTCCATAGAACTGGCATTACTTTCATGTCAAGTGACACTGAAGGCAATAGAGTGACCAACTTCTCAAAAAGCCTCCACACATTCAGCTCTTACGCTCTCCCTTTCTCTCCTCTGGTCTTTCAGAATGGCTGGATTGGGACATTATTTCATATTCTTTTAAAGTGGTGCCAAGCTATTCTCACAGCAGCAGCTTTGATCAAGGCTATGATTTCTAGAGTAAACGCTAACGGCTAAGACTTGTCTGGTAGCGCTCGCCCCAGTAGATGGCTACAGTAATCAAATGTGTTTAACACATCACGACAAACAGAAGTGGACCATTGTTTCTGTTGTTTCTCTTTCATAAGTAAAACAACTGCTGGCTTTTTGTTATGAGACATAAGATGCATTCATAGCACCTCAGCATGCCTTTTGAAAAGAAGCTTGTTTTGACACATAAGCTAAAAGATGGTGGTTTTGTTACTTTGATGTAACGCTGACTTAATGTCGCTCATCTTGCTTATCAGCTTTTTGGACTTTTTCACCTTTTCCAGATTTTGAACACCCCATTAAAGGAGCTAAATCACTCACCACACATGAAAAGGAGCAGCTGACTATTTGATATTGATTTGTTGGTTACCTTTTTTAAATAGACACAATAATAATGAAGTCTACTAGAAAAAAAGCTCAGCCCAATTTCTCAGCACCCAATGTGACACTTTTAATTGCCCTTTTTTGGTCTGATCAACAGAATAAAAATCTAAGATATTCATTTTCAGTCTTGTGTTCAGCCCGCTAAGGTTGTAACAAAGACAAAGGGCCAGTTTCAGGGTTTTTTTCACCGTGAATAGTGCCGTCTCCTAATTAGCGTGACAGGCCGCTGAGGGAGAACACAGGAAAGATTAGAGAGACAGAAACAGACAGAAAGACAGACAGGCAAAGGTAGATGGAGAAAAAAGTTGAGAGGGAACTCAGCTGTGGGGTTTGAGGTGGGAGGGGTCACGTTGTTTGATCAGCAGACGGGGGGTTGGGGGGTTGAAAAGCCCTTGATGCTGATAGCGGGCAGCGGTTTAACCCCCTGGAGTGATTGACACTTCTGCCACTCTGCTGTGGGCCGAGTGAAGGGGGGGGGTTCGGTGCACAGAGAGAGGCCTGTTCCTGGCTTTACATTTGCATCCTCTGCCCGTGGGTGGTTGTGTTAATAATATGGCAACTGGGAAGATTAATTGTGGACAAGCAGCAGGATTACGAGGGTCTTTGTGGGAGCAAAGGGAGCACTGGGTGGGAAAGGCCTGTGATCTGTGAGGCTGAGAGGAAATTAGTCAGGGCAGGCTGGAGCTGCCTTTTAACAGCGTACCTAAGGAAATGAAAGCCTTGTGCAAAGAGGATATTGAAATAAGTAGGCAGAAAATTGTTGACATTCTTGAGGGGCTAATATTGTTAATAACCATCGTGTTCACGTCAGTTGACAAAAAGACAAAAAAAAACTAAGAAGGGAAAAAAAATATTTTATAAATTTACTAAAGGAGTCATTGGAGAAGAAACAACACTAAATAAGTTAAATATGTTACATTATTGTCTTAGATTTGAAAATACAATGTGGCTTCTCTCTTATAATTAAATCAAAATGGGAAAATTGGGCTCAGTTTCTGTTTAGAAGCCAATTAAGAAAAAGAAGAACAGAACAAAGGTACTTCAGTCCCCTGCAGCTGTGTCTCCTTTTCTACTGAGGAAAGAAATTAAGGAGCAGGGCAGGAGTATCATGCCACCTGTTGGATTGTCCTCATATAGCAGCAGCAGCTCAGACAGGTACTCATCTGCTTCCTGACCTGCATCTGACCCTGTTCTCCCGGCATTTTGTCCAAAAACGCATGATTTATTTAATGCTAATCTAGTGCTATGCACGCACTAGATAGTCTGAAGAGAGTATCTTTTTTAATAGGCTTTAAGAGACTCGAGTATTTTAGCAGTATATCAAGATAACTGTGTGCTGTTAGGAAAGCAAAGAGCCTGTAATGGCACAAACAGTGCTGTCACAGCTTCAAAGAGCCTTAAAATGTCAATTTTCACCACGCACAAGAGAATTCTCACTTTGCAACCTTCTCTGCCTGCATTGATGTTTGGCTGCTTTGCTCGTGGCTTTCCCATCAGTAATCATTTAAAAAAAAGAAGTAAGCATCTGGACATTCAGGCCTCTTAATTAAAATACTGGTGTTTTTCCAATGTAAGAGAAATCATGAAAAATGGCCTGTCATGGCGAGTTTCTGAAACCAGATGACGAAGCTGGACGGCTGGTGGGGAGTTTCCAAACAGAAAACACCAGGCTTCATAGCTGTTAATTAAATTTAATTGTTCGAAGCGAAAAAATCGTGGTGCTCAAACAGCACGGCTTAAACATTCAATAATTCAAAGGCAGATTGCTATTACCTGCTTATTCTTGATTAATTTCAGACATATTGAGCAATCTCAAGTCAGGAAAATGATCCACAGCTTAATTTCTTTCACTGCAAAGAGGGAATGAGGGAGAGGAAAAACAACTGACAAAGAAGTATATTGTTATTAAATGTGCAATTTAATAACAATATACTGCATATACAAATTCATGATGTACTGTTGCAGTGTTCTCTCATCCACCTATGAGCATTACCAGACGTCCAGCTTCACTTGCCAGTATCTGGAAAGATACACAGTTGCAAATGTGTGTGCGCGACATGATGTGCTTTGAAATAAATTCCTAATACACTGGGCCTTTGTGATTTGTGGTCTCAGAGCTCAGCATCTGAGATGTAGTCTTGTATTTCAAGTATGTTTTTAGTTGTGCCAAGATGTTGCACCACTCATTATTTTCCTCGGATTTCTGAAGCACCATCGTTTATCAGGGAGATTTATTGGCAGATGGACTTCCAGATGTTTTGAGTATCGTTTGCAGCTAGAGAAAGAAAAAGAGTGTGTTATTTAAGTTAAGGCCAACAACAGAGTTGTGGACATTTTTATTTTAAAAGAAGAACCATATGCATCGGATTAGATTTGAATACACTGTGTGTTATCCTGATACTTTGTCCTAATTAAGCTAAATCCAGAAAGCTTCAGTTGATGTTTCCCAGCGTCTGGTCACCAGCACTCCACGTAAGAGTTTGCAGTCATCTTGTGTTGTGTCAAGATAATAGAGCTGCTTTCTTTATGAGATGCAACATGAAAAGGGGTCTTTGTAGCTATAAAGGGGTCAGTACCTCCAAATAATAAAAACCAACTGTTTGAAAAATTGTTATGGCTAAGAGCATTTACAATGCCGAGCAGCAAAAATAACTAGAATTAATCATAAGGGAGCAAAACAGGAAGTCAGGTGACATTACAGCTACAGTCCTCATATGGAGGAGGAGGAGGAGGGAAGGGGCATGGGTGGGTGAATGAATGTTCATTAAAATGCGAACATGAGCATGATTACAATCATTTCATTACCTCAGTTACTTGTTTATTGTTGAAACCTTGATGATGCAGCTCTTCTTACCATAACAAAGTAGTCATTTTAACCTTTTTGTTTCTGTTAACCTACGTTCTTTGCACATAAAACCTACAGTCTCCTCACTTGCTTTAAACTGACTTTATGGTTGTCACGTCATAAGACAAATAGGGAACTTTTCAGGGTTTTGAGAGTCAAGGAGGAATTATGTTTTCCTGCTGATAGTGGCATCAGATCAAAAACATTCCAGTTTTGTGGGTTTTTTGTGTGGTCAAAGACAAATTATGTATCTTATCACTAAATTTGGAGGACTTCTTTTGGAAACAAATAAATAGATAAATACAAAATCTGCCTGTTTCCATGGGCAAAGTCGAGCTTTTTCTGAAATATTCACTCCCTGTTAACAGTTGATATCAGGAATTAGCTTTTCTTATCAATGCAAAATTATGCAAACTTTCTAAAGAGAGTGAATTGAATGATTTTCTGATAAAACGTTTTTTAAGCTTTAAGCACAAAGGAACAGAAATGTCTTTCACCAACATTGTACTAAGGTGGTGGAAACAGTTGTGTTGTACATCTGAAAACATAGGTGCATAAAAACATAACATTTCATACAGTTAGATACCTGTACAGCAAATAAGAACAGTTTTTAAGCTGCGTCCTATTGGACATGTCATTGAGAGAGAATACTCAGCTGAGTCTGGGGGGGGGGTTACAGCCTACATCACACATTATGCAAATTAACCTTAAAGTTGGCGCTTTGGAATTATAACTGTTTTAATTTCAGTACATTTCCATTAGTGCACAGTTGACAGCTATTTAAGTGGGAAGTTAAATAGAGCAGCACTACAGTAATAAGTTGAGATCGGTTATAAAAATAGTCATATTCATGGGAATAAGTCAATGCATATTATATTAATAGACCTCTGAAGCAATGAATCACTCCAAATGAGTGGGAAAAAACCATCTTTGTGCCTGACTCTATTAAACTAAAGTTAACATCTGACCTCTGGGTCTGCTCACAAATCGCAGCTCTTCGATGCAGCACTGATCACGACCCCTGTGATGAGATTATAAGGCTGCAGGACGGGAACCAGAAGAGAACAGATGTACAGTATCGCTTGACTCGGTTATTTTTTTTTGTGCCTGTTTTTCTCTGAGGTTGATTTGATTTTTCAATGACTGATTCAAACTTGAGCAAGCCAGCTTTAAAAGAAAATAATGCAGCGCTGTTTGGAGGTAAATGGCTGCTTTGAAGGAGGATTTAGTCATTTAAGAAGAAGAACAGGAGCTGTTGTTTGTGTCTGGGGATACTGAAATAACTTTAGGAGTGGAGATACAGTAAGAAGCCATGGGGCTCCATTTGTTGTCGCTAACAAAATGTGACATTCGGGCATTAGAGCTGTTTCACGTCAGCGTGCATAAGAAATTTGTGTTTAAACAATTGGCTCTTTCCATCTCGTGCCTCGTGAACAAGCAGGAATAGATTTGGCCCGGTGCTCATATTGGATGTATCCATAAATTATCATCAGAGAGCTGGCTGCTGTTATTGTACAGCTTCACCCTCTTCGCATTGAGTTTCAGCTCATGTTCCTCTCCTCTCTCCCCTCATATCTCAGCTGCGACTTTGTCATGCAGCCAAGCACGTAATATGCTCTGAGCTCTGTATCATGTCCAATTATAATTAGCTTTGTCAGGCCTGAGCCCTATAACCCTCATGCAGATAATATGATAATATGTCTTCATAACCAAGTGACCTTACATGTGCAATATTTCTCTCCGTCTTAAGATTGCGTGTCAATAAAGTAATGGAGTCTTGGAGGCGGTGGCAGAGGAAGATTTAGATGATTGGACTCTCAGGTGCGGTGATGTATAACCGTTATTATTCTACCTGTCGGAGTTGTATACACAGCTGGGCGCAGCATGGTAGTAGCCAGGGAGAGAGCCGGGCTTTCAAGGGATGCCTTTGTTAATAAGCCATTAATCCTTCGTTAAAGCCCGTCGCCGAGGGACACTCTCTCATTTTCACTCAGCATATAGAGATCTGAGTTGAAATAACTAATCTGATTATGAAAGGACTGCAGTGTCAAAGATGTGATATTAATGGCACAAGTCCCATGGATTGTTTTGGAAGTCAATAGGCATAGACGTGCGACAACTGGTGCAGAAAAGGGAGCTTGTTAGTCAATTGATTTGTCAATCAACTGAAAATTAATGGACAGCATTTGCTTTTCTGATTTTAAGGTGCTTCTGTACATCTGGCCAAGAATGTGAGATGAAAAATTTAAGTATCAAGGCAACTTATTTATCCTTGTGCAATTGCACAGCAAAATGAGTGTGGCACAGACTGTTATGTTGTGCATCAATATAACTCCGGATGTTGTGGTCAAGACAGGTTTTTACAAGGATGTAGGTGCAACAGTCTCTGATTTTTCAGTGCTTGCCAAAAAGAGTCCATGTATATCCATTTTATTTTCTTTGACCAGACATCTGCTAGGTGTAGCCAGACACTGTGAGTGGGCATTGTTACTTAAAACTAAATAAGCAATTTTAATAATAAAAGAAGCCAAAATGCACAAGTTATAGTTTTTTTTTTTTTTATTACTGTAAACAGTACAGCTTTAGGGTTTGGATAAGCGAGCAATTTGAAGAAGTGATGGGCATTTAAACACATTTTTTTATACTTTATAGATTAAATGAAATAATCCATCTAAAAAAAGTCAATAGTGACAGCAATCATTTGTTGCAGCCAGAAAGCTTTAACATGTCACACTGGCGAACATGTCTTTGTCATCAGTAATTTGCTTCATGGGCACAGACGCGTGCAGCCATGCAGACGTTTTGCATTTCGGCTCTTCACAGCGGTCAGCGAAAACACCTAACACACTGACATATATGTAATAGCTGTGAGATTCCAATGCACTGTTGCACTCTCACCCTGCCTCTGATAGAAACAACTGGACAAGAGAGACTCTTTTAGAGAAAGACGGCAGTGAATTCCTGACAGGCCAAGGTTTCACTAACACTGACGCAATGTAATGAGGGAGCCAGAGGTGAAGCCTATCTCAGCACGTCTGTGCGCATTTCCCTGAGTGATTGATGTGTTCCAGTCAAATGAAGCAGTGGACTGAGTGATATGACACTTGTCTCGCTGTGACACACGTGTTCACAGCTAACGGTTATTGGTGTTGATGGGCCCCACTCCACTCAGCCAGCCAGGCACAGTTATTTTGATCCCTTGTTCTTTTATTTCTGTCCCCCCTCTTCCCTGTTTTCTGTCTCCTTGCCACATCAAATCAGAGTTTAGAGATGGAGGCAGGACCCTCAGGTACTTGCTTATTAAGCATCAGGAGTTGAGATGAGATGAAAGTAATGATGGGGACCAGACAGCAGGGTGGGCACCTAACATCTCAGGTAGGAAGTGACATTTGGGATTTTTCTGGTGAAAGGAACCCACGGCAGAGCTTATGTGGCTTCAAAATACATAACTGTCTATGTTGTCAAATTGTCAGAAAGAAGTCCATCCCTTTTTGTATATTAGGCTAAAATAGGTTTACATTTTTCTCTAAGAGTATTTAAGCTTTTAATGATAAGGAAATCTACCTTTTCAGGGTTTTATATACTGCTCTAAACTAGGGATGAGGTATATTGATATTTTCATTATTACTTAATTTCCCTTTTTTCTTAATTAAATGAATTTTTATCTGTGAAATAATGATAAATACTGATCAAACAACAAAATGTTGATATGAAGCAGTGGAAATCTATTAATATTGGATGTTTTTTGCCATGCTAGAGGCATATCATGCCTTTAGCGATAACATTAATAGTTGATGCATGCTAATGTTAGCATTTACCTCAAAGCACAACTGTGCATCACTGAGATAAAATGAAATGATTTCGGTGACCCCTTCACTTTTAATCTTGTGTCACCATGAGGTCACAATTCCACTTTCTCTTGTATTTTTGTTCATGACCAAATACCTACAACATAAATGACATTTGCAAGAGCCTTAGCTTACTTTGTGTGCCAAGTAGCAACTAGGATGGTACCAATGGTAATTAATGCACCTGCTAAACATAAGCATGTGAGCATAATCATTGTAATGTTTGCATGTTAGCATTTAGCTCAAAGCCACACAGAGGTGCTAGCATGGCTGCAGACTTTCAGTCTTTCAGACTCGGTAAATTACTTAAAATGATAACTTTATGAAATCCTGTTGATTAATTGACTAATCGCTCGTTGGAATCAATTTTACACGAACGTAACTCACTATGAACACATTTTGATAACAATCATTATGATAGTCTCTACTACTTTAACAAGTCGAACATCCACTTAACATCATCCAATAGATCTTTATCAGTTAATTGATTTATTGCATAATTCTATGCGGGAACTGCTGTGAAAATGAGTTTAAAGGCGTCTTTCTAAGCTGTTATCTTGCTGTCGTGACTCGAAACATTTTCAACACCAGATGCCCTTTCTTTCCTTTAAGCAACCATGAATCAAACACTGATACACTGTAATGGCCTAATGACTATTAATTGGATTAAAGTGGTTCCAGATTGATCAGCATGTGATTCTGAAATTGCTGTTGCCTCAGCGAGAGATGCTGTGGGAGTTCTGGGAACTCTCAAGTCTTTTTTTATCCCTAGTAGATGGTAGATGTGGGCGACAGTTCCAGTGGTCACAAGATGGTCGCCATCAAACACTATCCGCTTCTGGTCTCTGTGACAGCTCTCATTATTGGAGGCCACCGAATAGTTACCAACTGATAAAAGCATATCACACCACAGAGGAAATTGAATTCTGGAGGACATAAATTCTGACTGCAAGAGCTCATAGTCAGAAGCTAATTTAAGGAAGATTAAATTAATTTCAATGACATCCATTCTATCTTGACGAAGTCAGTACATAACATAATGTAGCTCTGTTGCCTTGAGATAAGAGGATAGTCATTTTAGACTGGGCACAGCAGTAGCTGAGGATCAAGCCCTAATCCCATTGCTGCAACCTTTTTTACAGAACATCATGGAGGATACAGAGTGTCTGACAACCATTATTCAGTAAGGGGATTTTAAAAGTCTTTCAGTTTAGTGTGATAATTTAATTGACTGCTGACCCAAAGCCTCAGGACACAACGTGCCTTCATACACAGCCAGCTCAGTTTTCATGTTCACAGTCATATTTCTTATTCCCTATTTTGTCCCTGGATGGTAATTTATTATTTTTTCAAGAAATCAAGGCATGTAATATCTCTCTAGCTGAGGCTTTAATTTTGCATTGTACAATTCAACCATTTTTAATTTGGAGAAAAATATTCATGAGAACAAATTGAATTAATTATTTGCAGTTCATGAGTTGTGTCAGAGTACTTATAAAATCACATTGGCTCTTTGGATTGAGCCATTAATGAAGTTTGTGTTGTGAAATATTGCAGTGCACAGACAAAGGAAAACTTGTTGGGAAATAAGGCCATGTAAACCTTACTTTGAAGCAGGTTTACCAAAGTTTTAAGTTTTGTTTTTTTTTTTATCAAATATGACTGGCGGTTTTTCACCTATAGATATTTTTTGTTCAGACGACCAGTGAAACAGAAGCTTCAGCTCTCTACCTTTCCAGTTAGGTAGATGCCTGGTCTTGCCAAGATAGCCACTGATTGGCAGGACTTGCATTGAAGGACTGAGACTGTGTGATACCAAGGGGTTTCAACCAAGCTGCCATGTGTGACCACTTGGGAGTGAAAACAGATGTGCTACAAAACTGAAACAATGAGCTAAAACAGTGTAAGAGTTTTCTAAAGCTGGAAAGGAATGGTAATTCTTCAAAGGGTTCTGTATGTGAGATCTTTCACATAGTACAATATAAAGTCATTAGTGAAGCTTTATATGTTATAATAATTGGCATTTTTATTCACACTTCAATGTAGGGATATTAGATGTATGGGATTTTCTTTTCTGTTTATCCCATTAAAAGTCATAACAAATCATTAATTCCAAATTTAAAACCTGATCATCATCAGTTTTTCACTGAATCCTCTTCACAACATTGTGTTTTGCTTTCCACTTTGAAAATAGCCTTTTCTCTCAGACATTGTTGTGGTTGAGCTGTCTCAATGGTTAATGAATTACAGATGAACGTTGATTCAAATTAATCTCCCAGAAGTCCCTGGGTAATATGGCAACCATTTAAAACTTTAATCAATAACCCTGAAGTTGAAGGCGTGCAGGCGCTGCACTTGTTTGGTCACAATAAACAGAATGCAGACTGCAGCCTCCTCTAAATCATGATGACAAGCGGAGTCACGCTAAATCAGTGGAAGTGAAAAATAAATGCCTGCATAACATTATCAGCTGTGCCTCCATGTTTCCTTTGGGTGCAGGAGGATATCAGAAAAAAACAACAGAACAAATGAATGATTTATCATCTAAACTAATACTTCACACTACTAATATCGGTTGGTCTAGGTGATTCAAAATGAAAAATGTTCAGTATATGAATATTTAGTGGGAAAAAAATAACATCTCATGATGTATAACATGACATGGCTGTCGAGTAGAAACTGCTATTGGCTTATTTTTGTAAATATATGACCATACGTGAAAACACAATAACAACTTTGTCAGTGCAGTGTGTTTAGTTTGAAAACAGGATTTTTCTTGTTTCCTGAAAATAACAGTTTTTGACCCACAGCAACAATATATAATGTC
>JAPZDZ010000014.1:7595186-7607450 GCA_029783805.1 Acanthurus tennentii | reverse complement strand
TTAATGTATGATTCAGGCCTTTACATGACTGTCAGAAATTTAGTCAGGTATTCTGATGTAGACTTTTCTAAAGCTTTATTTGCAGAACTGTCCAAACAATGAGCCGGACAGCTCATTCCAAATGCATCAGCCAGAGAGCTTATAAGTGAAATGTGAACATAGTTTTTGAATGCAGAACAGTTGTAAAGGACTTTAGATCAGCAGGTTATACCTGTTATACCTGAAGCCAGTGAAGAGATTTCAGTTCTGGACAAATAACTTTATCTTACCCTTTCTTCCAGGTTTATGACTAATTATCAAACACTTTTGGTATTTATGTACTACAGAATCAGAAGACTTGGATCCCCTTCAGTAACACAAAGATTTTGTCTGTAAACCTGTCACTCTGCAGGATCATCTGGGGATTTGTTGGGAAGGAGAATCGGACCCAAAATCTGCCCAGTTATCCTCTAGTGTGGAGCTAGCAGATTCAGTTTATTCTTTGAGAGAAAGCCGAGGGGGAAAATGAGATCGGAGCAGGAAGCTTCATTCACACAGCTCTATAGATGATTGCATCAGATCTACATGAAAAGCTAAAGCTCAGGTTTGCAGAAAGTGACATTATCATCAGACAAGGTAACAGTCAGATTGCATAATGGGCTGCAGTCGCTGACGACAGCAGCAGAAGGATGATAAATATTATACAATCCCTAGACGTGCGTGTGGTAAGAAATTAGCTCATCATGTGTCACTCTGATTACGCCCGCGCTGTTTTGTCAATCCAGTGATTCATGACTGAGGCGAAGCTGAAGGACACAGAGCTGGATAGGTTCAATGTGTCAGTCTGCAAGCTGTGGGATCAGTGACCCTGCCAGAGTTATTTCTTCACCCTCTGGACCGGTTTCATCAAGGACATTAGACTGATCAGTAGAAAAAGAGTGACTGAAAGGGCATATTTAACAAGGGCTTTTGGCTCACAGCAACATAAAACCTCCAGGAATGACATTTGGACTGAAAAATTAAGCGATTCAATTAATGTTGTATTTTCCTTACTTTGTTTTTAAGCAGCAAGAACCACGTCTACATCAAAAGCTATTTTTAAAAAGGTTTTAGACCCTACTGGATCCTTTCAGTCAGTGTTCAAAAAACACATCAGAGATCATGTTAGGCAAGATAATAGCATAAGACATGAATATCTATTAAAAGCACATGCTCCCACAAAAAAATATATAATAAAAATACACATTGAGCACACTGGAGATTTCACTGTAGGTCAGCTTTCCTTTCAGAGATAAACCACAAATAAACCACAAACCCCAGTGGATGATCTTCTCTATGAGTCTAACAACTTCCAGACAGTAATTTACCACTGAAAGTCTTGTTCTCACTCAATGATCTAAGTGTATTCTGGGGTGAATTAGAGCTGAGCTATACATCAATATTATGTCGTTATAGGAGACTAGATGATGCTTAGATATTAAATATCCTTACATCAAGAAACGACATTAGTGTTTCCTTTTCTTGGTTTTAAAAGCTGCATCACACTGGAAGTGATGTGATTTTCTGATACTAGCAGCCTGTTCTAATGTCTGTTTGTATCCACTTAGTCATTATATCCACATTACTGATAATCATTTATCAAGAATGTCATTGTGTTAATATTTTGTGAAGGCGCCAGTGACAAATCCGTGCATTCCATATTTTTGATAGGTTAACGTTGGACTTTGTTTCTAATGTTTATCTGGCAACTGCTGAGAGGAAAATAAAATGTCTTATCACTATGATAGTCGTAAAAGCCCAGCTGGAGTAAGCCTGAGTGTTTTCTGCCTGCATTTGTTTACATACTGGCAGATTAGTACCATTAAAAGTATGTTGAATTAGCTTTTAACAGTTCATGTTCGCAATGCAGCCATTGATGCATTCACATTATCACTGGTAGACTTTGATACTGAAGAAAAGTAAACACCTGATGTCTCTCAAGTTATACGGCACCTTTTTATACCTTTTCTAAGTGTATTTATGGGCCTTTATTTGAACTATAATGATGTGCTTCGAAAGCGTAAGTCAGGCTGAAACAAAAAGAAAAAAAAAACGGCATATCATGTCTGTGTTTTTCAGATTTAAATGGTTACACTGAAGCCCAGAGGCCTTTTTATGTCATTATATAATTCATTTAGCATTGGATTGTAAACTTGGTTACAAAGCACAAGGGGAAATATTAAAGTACAACATACAGTGTGAATAGAATAATTATAAAACTTGAATTCTATTTAATTTAGCTTAAGTTGAACAGTTCTTTCACCTGTAAAACCATATTTTCAGGCTTGTACTGCTGCATTCTGGGTAATTCTCAGGATAAATACATTGTGCAGACAGTATTCATATCAGTATACAGTGTTCATATCATCACCATCTTTATCAGCGGCTTTACTTCTGAGCCTGCGACTTTCACACTGGAGTAAAACCAGTGGGTTTAAGGGATTTTTCTCTCATCTTGTCAATAAAAGAAGATTATTCCTTTGTCTTCCAGGCGTCCAACGGAGCTGCATTCAGCTGCTTCCTTCCACATCATTAGGAATCACTACCAGCATTACAGCAGCTCCAAAGGGATAGACCTGCTACTCAGTAATAACATCATCATTTCCAAATCTGGATGCATCTGCCTCCACAGAGAACCAGCAGCAGAATTTACAGAGGATCCACACAGCTGCCAGGCAGCTGCAGCAATGAAAATGTGTGTGTAAACAGCATATTACTCGCTCTATAGACACATGATGTGTCATCTTTACCTAAAACAGGAAGTTAATTTTCTGACATTTAAGAAACCTGTACTAATAAAAGCCTTTGACCTACGTCCATACTACAACAATGCTCGGAGTCGATTAATTATTACCAACTGAACAAATCAAATTGAATCCAAAAGGTTAACATGTTAAAGTGGGATCGCCTACTCAAACAACATAAATCATTTCAAATTATGACAAAAATCTTTCAAAATCTCCCATGGAAGCAAAGTATGTCAAAGTGGACCCTTCTAAGTTCAACTTTGGTGAACTCTTACATGCTTATCATCCTAAAAGTCTTAAAAATAATGAAGAGGCTGGAAACTTTCATGTCTAACCTTCCTCTGTTAAATGAAAAGCAATTCTAGTGGTGCTTTTCTCTTCGTATTCAATAGTTGCCTCTGCACAACCTGTAAGTAGCCTCCAAGTTTCCAGCACCACCTTTTTTTTTGATGAAGTGGAGATTGAATCAGTTGTTTTCTACTTGCTGGTTTGACCTGACACTTATTAAAAAAATAAATCTATCAAAGACGCTAAGAAACATCAAAGTGATGGCTCATCTTGCAACCTCGACACGTATTAAATCCCTCTCGTCTTTGTCAAGTTGATATTGAATAGCAGGCTGTTTCACAGTTGAGCACCAGTTTAATAAAAGAGCTTCTGGCTACATATTTACACACACTCTCCCTGGTGTTAAAAGCAATGTTCACAAGACCTTATGCCTGTAAAACAAAACGGCTGTTTGTCAGTGCAGTTAAAAACAACCTTTATGAACAGAGATTCCCTGACAGATGTGGTAGGAAGGAGACACACCAAACTGCTTGGCTTATGGTTGGAAACACTAGAAACCAGCGCAGACTATAAGTAGGAGACAGGATGCAAAGGATGGCTTCTCCTCTGTGGAAGTCACATGTTTGTAGAAGTGATGACTGATCAAACAAAGTGCGATTCACAAAAAGCAGACAATAATTATGCAGCTTCATTGGTGCAAAGTTTGATTTTTAATGTGCCCTTTCTTCCTATGCATCTTCTAAATTAATCAAGTGATACAAACAATACTTGACACCACGCACTCTTTGAACATTGTTTTCGGTAATTATGGAAGGCACTACAGAAAAGTTCCTTGTACAGCAGTTGCTGGTAGCTCATTAGTTTTCATTCCTGCTAGGAGCCACAAAGCCTGCCTGGAGCTGCTGCAAAGTCTAACAACGCTACTGCAACCGGCTGCAGAGGGACCAGGAGCAGGAGAGTTAACAGATGCTTTCGCTGACAGCGGCAGGAGAGACTAACGTTGCACACGAGGGAATATGAACAAAGCCGGTATGGAAAAAGAATATCTAGGGTGTGATGCTTTGAGACACAACATCTGTGCATCTTTCCTTTGCTGTTTGCTTTTAAACTTCTCTCCAAACATCAAAAAACTATGAATCTGGGGTCAGTTTAAGGATGCATTTAAGCTTGAATACAGTCAGTTTGCACATTTAAATATAGTTACTTGGCAAAATTAATTGAGTAAAAGGTAAGGGGTTATGATTATTTGTTTCTATTTATAATCCAATGGCACTTGTGTCATTACATTGTCTGCCATGTCGTCAGAGAGAGTGCATGTTGATGACATTGTAATTATTAACACCGTTTGAGCAAACACTCTGTGGTGTTGAAAACAGCAGGTCAAAAATAACCAGTGAACTTTCCCCAACAGCTGCTGTCCAAATTACAGTGTGTGGCATCTGATGCACATTGAATTATGGCTTCATATAAATAATGCTATCTCTGAATGTGACATGCATCCAAAACTGGAAAATAAAATCTATTTTCCCTTTGTACATGTAAAACATATAAAAACAGAGGGGCACCAGTGATGTTCCTCCCCTCGTGCAGTGAACGCCACGGAGAAAAAATGGCTGTTGTTGTCAGCAATAAGCAGCAAACTCATGAGAATTAAGTTTGCCTGGGAAAGAACCTGCAGGGCCTCCGCGGCCACTCACACTTCCTGATTCACCGCATAGCCCGGCATCAGCACACCGAGCTCTGATCCGTGCTGCTCAGTGAACTTCAGAACACACAGCGTGGAGCAACAGGCTCCTGCAGTTTTCCAACTGGGATCCAAAAAAAAAATGAAGAAGGGGGGAAAAAAATGATGAAAACACATTTTGAACATGTAGGAAGAGAAAGCACTAGCTATGCTCATCAGCCAGACGTGATGAGTGCAGAACACGCCTGCTGTGCTGATAAAGCAAGTGCTGGTTATTTCCGAAAAAATGTCTATGCACATTACGGCAGCAGCAGGGGGAGAAGAAAGTGGAAAGTGGAAAAGTGGAGAAAAGCCATGAAAGCAGGGAAGTAACAGAGTTCTGCTAACAAGTGTTGTAGGTGCAACGGGAGATAAATGGATGCTGGTGAGATACTCAGATCACATCGAAACGGTTTATACAACGTTGTTAAATTGGTGGCGAGAAAATGTTCTCTGTTTTGATAAAAAATTCTTAAGGCAAACTCATAAAATGAATAAATAAGGGCATTTTCAACGAGTGTGTTTAAAATCTGAACTGAGGGTTAAAAACGGTTCTTCCTCCTCCAAAGGACGAGACATCGCCACATCAACAAGACAGCAGCATTAAAAAGGTGCAAAAATGTTCTCAAAGTCCATCTGACTTTTATAAACAAAGACACCAACTGAAATCAAAATGTTTTTCTTTTTAGGAGTCATGAAACACAAAACTAGCGGTTCTTGTTTTTTCTCTGTTTTGTTTACACAGTGCTGTAGGTACCAGAAGGGGTTGATATATTCCCCTACAAATGTTTAGTTTGCCATGAAATGGTAAAAGACGAAAGCTAACCAGCATGGTAGTACAACAACATGTGAGATGACAACAAGAACAGCTGCAATGCCAGCAACTTGTCCGTCTCAGCTCGTTGGAAAAGGATAAACAATGAGAGTCGTGTATGAAAGTTGGCTGATTCTTGTTTGAACTGGATTATTTTAGAATGATTCATAAAAACTAGTACGCAAACGATGCCACTGAACTTTTCAGATGAAAGAAGCAAACCCTCCACCTTCAAAGACAAACATTTGGATTCATTCAAATAATTCAAGGTGAGCGAGTTCCAATTCATGCCAATGTTTCATTAACAGCAAAGTCTTATCCTTGTCCTAAAATACACATTCGCAATATTACTAGTTGAGACTGCTGCATTTGCTCTGTAGCTAACTACAGCTCTTTTAAATGGCTAAAGACTACCATGCTTATGCTAATTTAATGTAACCAGAATTTGCAGTAGCAGGCTACTGTCCTTATTGTTCATTCTGTGTCACCTGTGATCAAAATGTTTGTTTTTTAAGTAAATATCTCCAAACCGATAGCAGTTAGTGGTTACTGACAGTTTTGCTAGTGGCTTTGAGCTGTTAGTGAGAGAGGAGCTTGATATTTGGCTTCCAACCATCAGCCATATAGCACAGATACTTAAAAAATAATGGAGGTTAAAGCACTCAGAAACTGGATCTGCCCTTAAACCCCTGGCAGCCACAAACATGTGCTCAGTTTGTGTTTCATGTTGTATAGGTTGCACTGTAACTACTCGCTGCCTGAAACCCGATTCTCTGTTTGTTTGTGACATGGGTCACAGTGTATGGTGAGCGATGTGATCCATGACGTCCTCCAAGCTGTGAAAACAATGCTGCTCTCCTTGAACATTTTGGGTCGAGCCCGTCGGAGCATCTATTTGGGATTCGCTTTGCTTTTTCTGTTTTCGTCATATGACGGGATGCAAAAATACTCTCATTAGACCAAAACATCGTGTTCTGTTTGTTAGAAATAAGAGACTTAAACTTATTCCACCACAGTTTGCGCCATTGTTCAGCTATTAAAAAATACCCACAATCAAAACATGCAGTGTAGAACACAAAATCCCACAGTGGCTAAGCCATGATTTAAGCCATCCTGGAAGCAGCCCAACCACTCTCACAGCGAGGCGTAAAGAGCTTAGGATGGGAGGGGATGGATGTGTCTCCCCACCAGCCTCTCGCCTGTCTCGGCTGAAATATGGGGCTGAAATTCACTTGCTTCCGAGCCTTGAAAACAGGATAAAGGAGCTGACAAATAAAGAAAAATTAACATAAAAGGAAACATAAATAATGCTGTCTTGAAAAACAACTACTCACATGTCATACAAGCGATGACTCACCTCTCTGGCAGCTCTCCAGTGAGAGAGAGAGAGACGGGAGAAACTCTGCTATTGGCTTACAATGGACATAGATATTCCTATCATGTGATAAAATGTTAATCATGTTTTTTATCTGGAAAGCCGGACATATTGTAACAGCAGCAGCCACATGTGCTTTAAAGGATGGAGAAGACGCAGATGCATGGAGTGAGACCTCAGCAGCAGGAACATCCAAATTAGAGCAAATTTGGTTGCAATTAAGTGCGTAGAATGAGGGTTGAGCTTAAAGTGACCTTTTAAAGTTAAAAGCCATCGTGCTACCAGTTTGCAAAAACATCTATTAACCTCCATATATTCATTTTCTCTAAGTGGCTGCGTTAATTAATTAAAGTGAACCTGCCAAAGGAAAGTCTGTTTGATGTGAAGTGCCAGCTGCAAAAATGTCTGCCTCTCCTATGAGAGGAAAAGGAAAAACTATGATGAGTTTTGACGACTATGTGAGCTATAAAGGTTGCTTGGTCATTGTGTGGATAATAATTTGTTAATGAAATCTGCAGAGCCAAGTTTTTGACAGTTAAGAATTTCTTATCATAACACTGCTCATGAATTAGGCTTTGGATCACAGAGACTCTCTTCTCCACAGTTCCTCCACTCTGAACATAATGGTACTTCACAAAACTAATTATACCCCACCGATTGTTTGCGCCAAATGAGATCCTGCTGAAAATGTTGCTGCCAAAAAAGGAAGCTCCAAATGAGTAAAGAGTCCTCCCATTTTGCCCCTGGGGGGATGGTCATTTTCACAACTGATACTTGCCGGTGAGCAAAACTAACTGTGTGATTGCTGCAACAAATTTGGCCCCATGACCACAGAGAGTCAAGGACCAAGGACTGACCTCTCAGATCTGCAGACTGTGCAGGCACAGATGGCCACAGGTCAGGACAACCTCAAATAAATGTGTCAAAGCAACACTAAGATTTGTCTGTGTGCTGCAGCGACGGCGAGGATTAATTATGTTGTAAATCTACACAGTCTCCAGTCTCGTCCTTTGCATTAAAATTAAGAAGTCTGTTTGAATCCGGCTAAGATGCACGCTGTTTATAAAAGATGTATTCTTTTGTTTTTACTAGTTTAAAAACTGATTTAATGAAAAAAATGTAGATTGAGCTCAATAAGCAGGCAACATTTTCCTGCAGCATGACAAAAACTAACCACAGTTTACAGTAAACAAGGTCCTCCTGACATTTACAGCCCAGAAAATTATTTTGCTCATAAAAACAGGAGAAAAATGTGAAAGAAAATGCAGATGAGCTGCTTATTATTCAGCATGCCCCATCTAAGTAAGAGTCTACAGCCATGCTAGCCGCTGTGTGAGGCTGCACTCGGGGCACAGCGGTGCACTGAGCTACATGCTAATGTCTGCAAGCTAACATGCTTGCATAAGAAGATGCAGATGTTCAGCAAGTATAATGTTTCCTTCGTGCACCATCTTAGTTTAGTGTGTTAGCATATATGGTCAAAACAACCACCATGATATAAACCTCTGATTTTACAAGCTGCATTGAATGCATCATAAAGTCTGTTTTACTTTTGTTTGTCTTTTATTGTGGTACAATGATCTTCTTTCTTAATCATTCAAGATACAAATCTGCATCTCTAGAAAATTTCTGAAACTTGTAATTTAATAGAAAGAAATTATGACATTCTTAATGCACTTGCAGTTTCTTTTTTTCTTGGTTTCACAGAGGACAAACTCAATTACAGACAAATGACTTATCCCTAATAAGATGACTTTTGTCAAAGGATGAATTTTGACTACGAACAAAAAAAGCAACAAATAACTTCAGTCTCACATGGCATTGTTTCCTTCTGCAAGGCCCTGACAAAACAGGCCTGGCAGCTGCTGTCACCCTAAAATAGCGGCAGGCACAGAGCCGAGTGACGCTCCCACGTTGTTCACTCGGCTGCACTGGGCATGGTGAAAGTCACACACGATCCCCTTGGCACCAGAGTCCACAGGTGGCAAACAGCCTCCCGTCTCTGCTGCAAGGCCACGGGGCATGTTGGTAGAATATCTGTTACATATAACAACACTGACGCCTAATGTGAAGCCAGGAGTCAATTGGGAATGTCAAGAAAAGGGCACGTCCAATAAATCCTGCTTGAAGCTGAGCTGAAAACTGTGGAAAACTGTGTGATAATTAAGCAGCACTAAGCTGACTTCTCATTCATGTATGAGATGAAACGTCATGTGCTTCCATCACCTCCCAATGGACACTTCTGCTGCTGCAGTGCCAAAGTCGCCTGTGAGAGGAGAGAACAAGTCCCCACAAATGTTGACTGTTACCGTGTCTCTCTCTCACTCTCGCTCGCTTTTGCTTTATTCACTCTCATCAGACAAAAAGCTTTTCCATGTAGTGGTACAATTGCTCACAGAGCCTCTCAGAGGAGAGGGAGGTGAGCTTGTCCGCCTGATGAAAATGCCCTTCTGGCCCACCTATAATTTCGTTCAGAGCTCCTTTCTCCCCCCGCGCCTGCTCCCCTGTGACATCAAATCCAGATGACAGCGGCCAATACAGAAGAGGGCTCTTTCACACTGTCATCCAATAGGCCTTTTTCCACATGTTGACCTCAGTAATCCTAGATGACCCTCAATCTGCAGCCCTGACGGCTGCTGGTGATGAGCCAGAGGTGAGTCTGCAGACACCTCTTGCACACTGTTTACCTGCATCCCCGAGAACTTTTGTCTTTTGCATGTTAATGTAGCTTAGAATGCAATGAATTGTACAAATGGGGATAAGTCTGAACACTTTCACATGATTCCTCCTGGATGCATTCATGGTGTTGCAGTCATTTTGTCACACAAAAGGTGAAAGAAGAAGTTGAGAAGGATGTCCAACATCTGTCAACATCCTCACCATCACACATCTGGTCAAGAAGGTGTGATTGATAGTTCTTCTGTTTCAAAATGTTACAAAAAATGTCGGATGCAGCAGTTTCAGATGCTGTTTAATAATCTAACAAAACAATGGACTCAAAGGTTCAGTGTGGATGATTAAGTGGCATTTGGTGGTGAGGCTGCAGTCTGAATCCAACTGAACATCCCTCTGCTCATCCTCCCCTCCACAGCACATAAAAGAATCTATTTATCCTTTAGATAACAAGAGTTCAAATCAACCTTGAACAGCCTGAAGTCAACAAACAATGCTAAACCACCTGAGACCAATCATCCAAGTCTGACTTCAACATCACTGACCCCACTCAACCTGTGACTGCGATTGGGGTTAGGGGGCAAAAACTGCAAAAAGGAACAGTGCCAGAGGGCAACTCTGTGTATCCATTAATAGAAAATCTCTCTCTGGCCAGAATAATAGCTTTACAACATCCCAGCCCCCCCTCCTTCCTGTGGGCCTGAAGAACTGAGCGCATGTGAGCTAAATGTCACTCAGCAGGGTCCCATCATTTTAGAGAAATCACATTTTTCCCCAGAATACACTAACCTCGGACTCGCTTCATCACACGCTCCCCATCTTACAATTTCTTGCCGATTACTTTCTCAGGGAGATGTGCGACCGAACGGGAAATGCAAGCATGACATTACAGGAGACCTGCTGAGTTTCTGGGCTAAGGTACAAGCTGCAGCCACCCGCTCAGCCCCCAAAGTGAGTCTTGTTTGTTTTGACGTGGGCAAACAGTTACGTGATGACATTTTTTAAGGAACAGGAAGGGTGGTGCTGGATGATGTAAAAGTGACTGATGGGGGAGGAGAGGATGCAATAATGCAAAAACTGACAGATGGGATCCTTCCGTGTCCCTAATCTGGAGGAAACCCGGTCCTTACGTGCGGCATTATGCTCATCTGAAATCTGAGAATAAACACGAGGCCTTGCTGTTTCGGTTGTGTTTGAGTGCAGGTGGAGCGATGCACCGATCCTCAGCAGATAAACTGTTGCAGACTGAAAGGTCATCAGGAAGTGTCCTCCCTGCTAATCAAATAGCCCTGAAGGCAAGGTTTGATCTTTTACAATCTGCTGAGATGCGAGGCCAGCCTGGCAAATGAACATCAGGCCTCTGGGCCGTCCACAGGGCAGCCTGCACCTGTTTATCACTCAGCATCCACAGTCGGAGGTAAACAGCTCAGTGTGCAGCCACACACACTGCCAAACGTGTCGCTTTGGTAGTGTAAAAAATTAAAACCAGGCAAGAAGCCGTGTGGGAGTGAGATGGGAAAAAGTCAAACGACTGATGCCTCATGTCATGGACTTTTAACTTTAACCAGCTTTTTAACCTTTGACGTGTCGTACTCTGAGTTTATTGAACAAACATCTTACAAAAACATATTTTTTTTTATAATATGCTTACTTATTAATTGTTTATTCTATAACTTTGCTGCTTTTATGGTTTCTAAATTTGGTGTTTTGATATTTTTGTTTACTTACTTATCTAATTTATTTCCCCTTTTTCTTTTTTACTCCCTCTGTAACTCACATTTTTCCTGCTAGTTTCAGCTGGAAAAGTTGAAAAGCTCAAAGAATCTAAAGGGACGAAATCAACCGCTGTCCATTTAACTCATCAAAATGTTCAACCTACATCAAAATTGCAAAACGCTGCAGGCATCTTGCAGCTGAGCCTCATTTTTTTTTTGCATAATCCATGTCTCAGTTGTCTTTAAGGGTTTAGATTTTTTTCTCTCCTTGACTTAATTCACATCAGCACTTAATAATTAAAGCAGATTTAATTGGCTAAATTAATTAGAGGACACACATTTCACTTGCACACAAGCATCAAGTGTGGCACGGGAATCTGGTATAAAAACAGGTGAAGATTGAAATCCTGGAGTAAAAAAAAAGCTGCTTCGGATGATTTCAAGTGCAAATAGGCTGCTCGCAAGAAAGACGCTTTTAGAGAAGACAACAACGAGGTGGGAACAGCAGCTCACCCCTACTCATCAAACACACACAAACACACACACACACATAGAGAGATGCATAAACTAAAAATGCACACACACACAGACACACACACACAAACACAAACACACCCTGCCTTTCATTTAAGCCGTCTCGTGCTCTTACTCCTTTCAGATGACCTGGAAATAGGCTTTAATATGTAACCCCCCCAAACCTCCCCACCCCCCCCAAACAGGCTGACATACAAAGCAAACATCTGCCGAGTTTAGGTAAGCTGCGGTTGCCATGGTTACAGACGAGCGCTGGCTAAACAGTCGTGTGTCAAGTCATCATTGAGACGGGGCACTTGAGCTGCACACACACACACACACACACACACACACACACACACACACACACACACACAAACACACACACACACACACAC
>JAPZDZ010000014.1:7549788-7565701 GCA_029783805.1 Acanthurus tennentii | reverse complement strand
GTTTTAGTGCTTCTATTTCTTAATTGGAGCTTGAAGCCGACCTTTGTGTCCAGCCAGGTTTATCTGGATTGGAGTGATTATTCGTCCTCCCAGTGACTTTCTTCTGCGAACCACCATATTGATCACTCCTTCACCGCTCAGCACTGCTTTGATCACCTGCTTCCTATCCTTATTGGTCAGATCCACATCATTTATCTTCAACAACCAATCATTCACCCTGGAACAAAGAGATGGTTCCATGAATCAAATCTTCCAAAATAAAATAAGGACACAAACAAAAAGTAAGACTGGATATTCAGTTTTAAACTGCCAAGTCTAAAAACACTTGTTTGCCTTATTGAACTGCTATTTTTTCATATAAACCAGGAGTTTACACTTTACACAGAGCGGTTTGGCATATTATATTCAAAAAAAGCTCAGAATATGTTTATTTTCTCCAAACACAAGTATTGATTGTCATTCAAATATTATCCAGATCTAACAAAATGAGCTTAGTGAGACATTTACCTTAACCTTCCTTCAGCAATACTTCCTTTATCCACCTTACTGACAAAAATGCCACAATCTCCAGGTAAATAAGGATCATTTACCCCTTCAGCAATATCAAACCCGAGTGCTTTCAAATCCATATCCTGAATGAAATAAAACATAATTAGTTACAGCTTGATAACATGAAAAAGTAAACCACTGAAAAACATTTAAGGTACTGGTTCTTACTCTGCGTTTCTCAAACTCTACAACTTCCGTCTCCCATTCCATTGAGTCTGTGTCGATGGCTGAGTCATGTGAACTGTGGGCCATTAGCTGACGATACCTTGCTTCCTTTTCTAACTGGTCCTCCATCTTTTCTCTGCAGGAAACATAAACAAGAAACTCTAAATCAATAGAAGACTCCTCTAAACATTGCTCAGACAGTGACATATTCCATCCACTGGGTGGCAGTAAAGATCTGGTATGAAATCCACATTCTGGATCCCCAAAGTAAGAACAGCATAGACTCTGAAATAAGTACAAACTTTGTGAATAACATTAAAGTTTAATGCCTAAAAATAGAGTAGCAGTAGAAGGCTTAGCCAGGCAAGAAGTTCTGGAGGAATGACTCACTTCAGCTCTTTGAGTTCCCGCACAGCATCGTTCTTTTGCTTCCTCATGTCATCTAGATTTCTCAGAGCATCTGCCAGATCACTCACGGCTCTGTCCCGCTCTCGCCTCAGGTTGTCACATAGCGTGCTGGGAGATGCACACATTTTCAAAAAGCATGACTCAAAATGTAAACAAATCTATTTTTGTGTATGAAATATAAAATCCAATACATCTCCCGCCCCTCACCGAATGCTCTCCCTCTCTGCCACTATCTTGTCCCTCTCCTGAAAGGCCCAGTCGCGGCGACACTTGGCGACCTCGGCCTCTTGCAGGGCCTCCTTCAGCTCCTGAGAGATGGCCTCGTACTGCTTCCTCAGCATATCGATCTCCTTGTTGGCTCGCTCCATGTCCAGAGTGGCAGAGTCTTGTTTCTGTTGCATTTCAGGAAATGTAAGGTCATTGAGGTCAAGAAAGGGCTGAACAAAGTCTGGAGCACAGTGTTTTTAATCTAACATGGGGCTCGATGCATTAATAGAAACTTTTTAAAGGACTTAGCTTGATTTAATCATTTTACAGTTGTCATACCTTTTCCCTCTGCAACAAATATTTATGAAACACTTGAGGTTGTGTTTGTCACAACTTTAGCAGAGTATAAAAATGCAGCATCCTCATTTGTTTCACAACTTCAAATCAGTAGGGGTTCTGATGCACAGGCTACAGCAAAAAAATAACAAAATTCATCTGTCTAAAGCTGAACCCGGCTCAAGTTTGACCATGGCTCAAATTGCTGCAACACAACGTAACCTCATCCAGCACAATTTGCTAATCAAATACATGCAAACACACATTCCTGGTGGATGGCTTTATAAGATGAAGGGTGTAATTCTTCTTTCAAACTTGTCCTCACTGTCCATTGCAGCGAGTTACATCATGTCTTTTGGTATCATCAGCCTCTGTGCAGTGTTCTGGCGCATGTTAAGCCTTCGAACCCATTGATGTGCAGCTTAAACTGGATTTCCAGGATAGTTTTGAGGGTTTTTTTTTTAACTTGTAGCAGCCCACTCACACCATGAAGCCCTTGTCTAATGCTGTCTGAAGGCTAAAGGCAGATCCTTTTACATGGCAAGTTTAGAGAAAGTTTAAAATATTTATATGAAGAAAACCTTACACTTACCTGACTTAAAGGTAAAATTTTCCTCATGTTCAACCATAAACATAAAATAAACTGCTGCAAACTAAAAGCTCTCACCCATGAAGTCCGGTAAGGTATTTTGAGGCATAACATTTATAGATTGGATTAGGTAGTGTGTTTAAAGTGGGTCACATATAGTATAAAAGTATACATCTCTGGTGTATCTGCAGCACACGCTCTCTGCGTCTCTTCTGCTCTAAATAACACTAAAGCAAAGTGTAGTGAGAGAATTAATTAGGACCATAGCTAACTTAATTCCATTAGACTGTACTCTGCTCCTCTTTGGATTAATTATCCATTTCTGTTGCAGTGCAGTTTTCCGTGAGCACCTCAATGTCAGAAAGCCTTTTCTCTGTAATTGCTGGTAATTTCCTAATGCAGAAACCTCAGCACTTTCGCCGCAATTAATCTGACAATCACACTGAAACAGAATGTGACTGGTGATACGAGCTTTTCTCAACAAAAAAAAAATCAATGTGTGAGAACCTGTCAGCTGCTGAAAAAAAAAACATTTACTACTATATGAGATGGGATGAAGGGATTATTTTCTGAGGAATAAATCAATCCCTCCACTTGTAATGATAAATCTCCCGTCTGTCTGGCTACCTGTCTGGCCTGGTAATACTCTCGCAGCAGCTGGTCCCTCTGGATGATGGCCTCCGTCCTCTCCTTGCGGGCCACGTCCCTCTCCTCGCGCACCATCTCGATGTCCTTGCAGGCCTGGCTCAGCTCCTTCTGGGCCTCGGCTTTGTCCTTCACCTCGTGGCAGTATTTCTCCAGCAGCTCGTTCTTTTCACAGATGGCCCGGTCCCTGTCCACCAGCGCTGAGGCCAGCTCCTTCATATAACACAAAAACATGTCACAAGTGGATAACAGGGATCTAAAGAGAGAAACCACTAATAACTTTCTGAATTTTCTGTGTCACTCTGAGACATAAAGAGCACTGATTTTTCATTTTGATGAGATTTTGACATATAAAAGCACTTTTCAAACATATTTTTTTATTTCAGATGGCTTCCTCTGCTTTATTAAAACTTCATTGGCCTGATAAGCTGCTAGAGGAATCAATAAAAATCTTATCTCATAGGACAAATGGTGTTGCGAAAAAAACTTCTAAGTGGGTCAAGCAGTGAAGATTAGAAACCTTCCTTCCTAATAAAAACACATTTTTTTATATCACTGTCAATTTGAGCCATTCTTCATCATTACTGTTGTTATTTCCACATCCGCATCACACAGATATGATTCACAAGACCGAGATCCAAACACAATTATCTCCCAGTTCTCAATCTAAAATGTTTCAACTTAACTCTGACCTGTCTGAGAGCCTCCAGCTCCTCATTCGCCACCCGTCTCTCTGAGGAAGTGTTCTTCAGTTTTGCCTCTGCCACCTCCAGCCCGGTCTGAAGCCGGTCCACCTCTTTGATCACCTGGTCCCGCTCGCTCATGATCAGACGGTACTCGTTGATCACGGAGTCCCGCTCCTCCTTGTATTTCTCACAATCTTTTGCTGCCTTGAGCTGCTGGGTCTTCAGCCGCGTCGCCTCCGTCTGCAGCCGCTCCATCTCACGCTGCAGCTCCTTGTTCTGGGATGCGACCTTGGACAGCTCTTGCTGTGTGTTGTCAAACCTGTCACACATGGGGGCTCGTGTCAGGTTATTACTACTCTTTATAAATATTTGGCAGATGAATACATAGATTTTTTTATAAAAAACAAAACAAAAAGCAAAATAAAACTACACAGGAAAAAATAGCAGGCGACCAAGCTTCATAAAGGAAAAGTTAAATTGGAAAAGCATCTGCCCGTCTGCAAAGCTTTATCTGCCTTGGATTAAGTATGTTTTAAGCACTGTGCAGATTTGACCTTGGCATTAAACTCAAGCACCGAGTTTGTAGCAAAGTTTACTGCAACTGCTGTTAATCATTAGACGTTATACAGCTCCAATGTCTGTGTGTGCAGCTTTTACTGCTGTTGGTTTCATGTGTCCGGGACACTTCCGGCTTTACCTTCTTATAGATGAGGAGTACTGCTGCTGATAGTGAATAGCAGCATCTCTCTGCTTCAGCAACATGTCCAGCTGTCTCTGCAGCCGGTGGTTCTCCTCCTCAGCCTGGTCCAGGCGACTCAGGTCTGCGTTGTGACCGGCCGTCTTCTCGTTGTAGCGCTTCCTCAGAGCCTCGTAATCGCCCTTCATGGCCTCCAGCTTGTCCACAGCTGTGTCATACAACTTGTTGAGGACATCGGATGATCCCTCTCTCATCACCTGGAAATGACATCATTCAGGTGCTTTACTGAATCAGAGGGAACAACTGTAACACCTAAAAACCCACTTCTGTTATTCCATTGTAGATCATATTTTCACTGATGACATTAGTTTGCCGGTTCAAATTAACAGTTTTTAACGTGCCCATCATGTTACACTATCGCTGTCAATATAAATAATGTATATGTTGTAAATATGATTATAATGTGCATAATGTTACACTAAATCTTAAATCATTCAATCAATATTTACTTCTTTCATTATCTGTTTTCTCTCTAAATCACTAGACTTGTACAGACTTTTGATTATCCAGTTCAGTTGTTATTTATTTTAAAATAAAAACAAAAGTGAAGTCTGTTTATATATCTGGAGGCACACATAGTCCTTATTTCCCATATCCCTCAATTAAACTTAAAAGTAATAGACACAAAGCCAAGAACATATTTACACATATATGTTTTTCACATACTGCTGTACATCACAATCCTGACCATTCTTGACAGTCTACCTTTATTTGTTCAGTATTTTTTTGTACTTGCTCTAAGCTAAACATTTTTTTCTGCATTCCAACAAACACGTCTCACATGAGAGAAAGTACAGTACGTCGTATGACACTCACATCTCACAGCTACACAACAACCCTGTGTAGCTGACATCACTGAGGTAACTCGACTCATAATTTGATTGACACTGAACATCAGTTTACCTAATGATAACATGAGCTCTGAGGACAATGAGGCACGTATCCTTGCTATCCCAGAGCCACATAGGACAATCTTTGTGGTTATGTAAGCTACTGCAAACATTTAATGATCTGACCTTCTGACTGTGTGTCCATCAGAGGAACAGGAAAAGATGCAGGTTAAGTCATTTGTATCATTTAGAGGAAAGTTTTGATGGATGGCGATGTGGAAAGATGAGTATGCCTGACCCCGTTTCTCTGAACAATGTCTTGGGAGTAATGGTCACAGAGAGAGAAACTACATTGATTTCTGTCTCAAATGTCAAAATCAGACCGACTGAATCTCAAGGGCAGACTGAGACAGGATCTAGTGTGTGGCTGCCAGAGTGTGTGTGCACAGTATGCACTTGTATGTAGCTGTACAAGCGAGAACATAGATGGGACAGCCAGCTGCATAGTTACCTGCTGGTGCAGCATCCTCATGTCAGCCACCTCTCTCTGGTCGTCGTCATGTAGCCTTCTCAGCTCCTCGCAGGCCTGTTTCACGTGGTTGTGCTCCCTGACCAGCTGGATGTTGTCCTGTCTCACCGCCTCCAGCTCGTCTTTCAGCTGGGCGTGTTCGCTGGCCAGACGGCTGTGCAGCGTGCTGAGGAGACACCGCAGCAAGTACCATCAGACCGTGGGCGCTGCCAGCCATGTTTAAAATCAGCATTGCAGCACTTGTAGCAAAGGAAGAGTATGACTCTGCCTTTTTGAGTCACAGAACAACAAATACTCAACTAATAATAATTTAGCGCAAAATGTGATTTTTAGATGCAGTGTTCACAATGAAACAAATAATTTTAAGTCCCTGACAGTCCAAAACCCAAAACATCCAGTTTATAAAGATACAAAAATGCTAAAAGCTGCAAATCCTCACATTAGAGAAGCTGGAACCAGAGAATATTTGGCATCTTTGCTTGATAAACTACTTAAATGATTAACTGATTATGGAAATTGCTTTTGATTACTGTAATTTCCCCTTCAACCAACTAATCCAGAAACCAGAAATAGCACTCCACAATTATCACAAATTAATGGACAGGATTTAACACTCCCTTCTTCTGTGCATGGGGCTTATTTTTAGATGTGCTCTGCTCAAGCACATGCCAACAACTTCTTAGATATTGACACTTATGATGCTCTGTGTCCTTCTAGTCCACAGCACTTATTAACTTTTTTACTTCATACTTTAAATAAAAATCTAAAATATTAAATGCAGGCTACAACTTAAGATGAGTTCAAGCTCAGTGCTGATTCTAGGGAGGTTTTGCACCCTCAAAAGCAGTTAATAAAATATTAACAAGGAAATATTTTGAATATTATCTCCCAACTCTGCATTTCAGGCTCTCGTGTCACTTCAGAGATGTTAATTAGCTTCATGCTAATGTTAACAGCTGAAAAAGTCTCTTACATAACACTGCTTAACTGGAAAAAATTACAGACATGCATTACTATGAGGATCAATAAAATCCCTCATGATTACTGAGCGCTAATGCTAACCTACGTGTTAAGTGACTTATTGATCTTAGTAGACTGTTATTTACCACATACAGAGGACGGTGTGTGGTGTGTACGGATAAGTGCAGAAGCAGACAGGACAGTAATAAATAAAGACGGTCTCTGGTGTGCAAACAGGCTTCAGAAGGAGAGGCTTAAACATGGCAATAATCCCTCATCTGTCTGTTTGCGTTGGGGCCAGATGTTGGTTCCCTACACTTTGGAGACGGTATGGCATCAGTGAGTCGCACAAATGGACCAGCCCCCCCCCTCCCTCCTTTACATCAACTCCGCACAGCTTATTTCACGGGACAACAAATGCTCTGTTCATAGCATTATCCTTATGGCACAGATGCCGTGCCATGCACACAGGATTCAGATGATCATGATGATTAAGGGCCGTGCTTTGGAATGAACTCTTTAAGGGTATTACTTATAGAGAAGTAATTCGGGCTCCACTCCCAACCTTCAGTCTGAAAAGACGACTCAGGATTTATGCCGCTAAGAAGACAATGAAAAGTCTTTTTTATAAAGATGAAATTAAATTGATGAGGGGCTGCGAGGCTTAACTCATCAGCTTTTGGACTGATATAAAAAGCTTCATCCCTATTACTCTCACAAAAATAAAATCTGTTCAATGCAATCTGCTGTGAATATGTCAGAGGAGGAACTGAATACCAGCTAAAAAACCCTGCAGGCGGAACGCAAATGCATACAGCACAAATGCGCCGGCTGTTAAAAAATTTACAAAGGCCCTGTAGTAGGCTTTTCCACTCACTGGTAGAAGTCTGCTTTCTTCACAGCCTCCTCGCACCTCTTCAGGGTAGTGCTGTGCTGGTTCTGCAGGGATTGCAGGTCTGCCATCGCCTTCATGCACTGCAGCTTCAGCCGCTCGTAGTCATGACCTGCTTTCGAGTTTGGTCTGTTTCACATGGAGGGAAGGAAGGCAGACGAAATTGAGTTTTACGACATCACGTGGGGTAACGAGAGAAGCAAAAGCGACATAAAACATCATGCAAACTTTGTGCTTACAAGAAGGCGAGGAAAGAGAGGCGTCATTAAAATTGCATGCTAACCCCTTGTTTTACAGAGCTGAGCATATTTTTAAACAATTTTGCATCACGTACGGCCTCAGCTCACTTTGTTTTTCCTATTTTGTTACTTTTAAAAGCTGCACAGGGCAAAATGCCTCTATTCACGAAGTGCATGTATACACAGGTTCGCTGTCCTTTTCTGTGAATGTTTGTTTTGGGAAATAGGCTCTGAGGTGTGTGTGTGTGAGTGCAGAACAGTACCTGCAGTCATCGAAGGTGGTTCCAGGTGAAGAGAGGGCCAGACGTTTGCGCAGCTCGTCCCTCTCGCGGGTCACGTGTCGCAGCTGGAACAGGACTGTCTCCATCTTTTCGTTCACCTGGTGGCTGTCCATGTGGGCGGGCGGGGGAGAGGAGGCTTGACCGGGCGTACCTGTGTGAGTCAGCATGTCACTGCTGGCATGTGCCGTTCACAGAGCTCAAACACTGGGGGATTTATAGCGGCCTCACTGATTTATTAAAACCACTTACTCGTGCTGATAAAAGTAGACTTCAGACTAAACTTGGTCTAATTATTAACCAATCATAATAAGCAAGAGCTCTTTGTTGCAGCTACTGGACCAGAAGTCTACACATTCATTTACAGCACGTAACAAGAAAACACCTTTTTAATCATTGCTCACATTCGTTCTGCTAAAATCACTTTAATATTCTACTTAATTATTCATCAACCTCATTGTTGTACTCATTAACCGCGGCGCTTTTGAAAATATTACACAGGAATCCCCCGACTGTAACAGATCAAAGTTCTGTTTCCCCCTCACATTGGCATGAACCAGTCAAATCCTCTCTCCCCAAGAGAATGACTAAATGAAACAGGTCTGTGTTTATGTGTGAGTGTTTTGTGTGTGTCTATGTGTGTGTGTGTGTGTGTGTGTGTGTTTGGGGTGGAGGGTTTCTAAATCCTTCTCACATCCGTGTAATCACTTGCATGTGCTCAGAGTCTAAACAAGCAGCGACCAACGAACCGGCTGTTATTTAAAGTACATTATCTGTCCAGTGTGTTCTGAGGTTGGTTCCTTTGCACAGACATGAATTTTTTTTTTTTTAAACATTTCTACAGCTGACACCTGAAAGCCACACCACGAGCGGCACACTCACCTAAGCTGCTGAGGGAGCTGCTGCTTTCAGAGTCCGACGGCATGGTGGACAAGATGCTGTAAGTGGACCCTGCAAGGCGAACAAAACATTAAGTCAACTGTGAGTGTACTCGACCATGTCTGCATTATAGTAAGATGATTATCTGCGGCATTGTGTGGTACATCAAGGCTCCGTGGCTTAGGTTACATTCAGGGGCCTTTACTGAAAAAAGGCCAGCTGGAGGCATAATAAGGTGGGACTTTCCCCAACTTGGGATGACGGGGCCTGTGGGCTGACAGCAGAGTGTGGCTAATTATCAGTTGGGCAGGGAGCTTGAATACTGACTAGCCAGGGCCCCAAAGAGGCTGCAGCCCCAGAGCTTCTCCTTTTATCTCCTCTGACAACATCACACAGTCCGCCCCCCCCACCCCACAGCACCACCCGCGAAAGCCCCTTCTTTTATAGCGTACAGTGATTCATAATTAACTGTACAGAAAGGAAGCTTTAGTACGACACTGTAAGTATTATCACCAAGATTTTGTTCCTTGAAAACCAACTTTGAAGTGATTCTTTGAAAGAATCTTGAGGAACTGTTGTTTTGTAATCATTTGAAATGTTCAGTGTTCATATAAAAGGTGAATATTGACTAATGTATTGATATTGGCCTTGAAACCAGTATCGACAAAACACAAGACAAAACACACATGGAGGATAATGATTTAATTCCCAGAAAACAGAAAAACTCATCAATCTTAATTTCATAGAGGCCAAGTTTTAAGACATTTTGGTTATGTGAACAGAAACAGCTAATTCTCAAATTTTAGTACGTGAAAGTAAATGTTAAATTGATTAACACTAAACAGATTGTCAAATTTGTGGTTTATCGATGTTTGTACCCCAAACCGTTCACTCCTACAAGTGAATGTGAATCTAATAGGCACCTCAACACATTTCCACCTTAAGAATGTCAAATGAATTTTCACCGTGCTAAAAACATTTAACAGACTGCACAGGTCTTGATCAAACAGCCAGAAGTGCACATTTGTTGAGATCTAACTTGGATGTAGGATGAGCAGCACATAGTTCGGTTAAATCAGCAACTTCCACCCTTGATGTAAAGTCTAGCGCTCGGCTCAGAGCGGGAGCATGACAAACGATTCTATTTACCCACGTCTCAGTGCTCTAAATCAATCCCTGGCTGGCCGACTTCCCACTAGCTAAAGGAGACTATGAGTTTGATTAAGACTGGAAGGAGCCCAGCTAGCATGGCTCACCCCTCTCTTTCCCAGCAAAGGACTGAAAGAAAAAAAGACTGATGTGCCTCAGGAACCGTGGCATCCCATGGATCAAGCTCTCTTTGTTCTCGCTCTAGCTTAAGTTTCCCATGACTCTGTTTGAGCAGAGAGTGTCTCAATGGGCAAGGTTCACTGTGTCATAGCTCACTCACTTCCCTGCGTCGTGGAAGTCATGTGACCTGGACCTCGCTGCGGGTCCGACGATCGCCACTCGAGTATCTCATCTGGGTTAACTTCTTCTCTTAACTTGCAGTTGTTGTTTGACCTTTGATAAAAAATGTTTCTCTCATAGCTGAAAACAGGAACATCACCCATCTGGTGCCTTGCTCCACTAATATTTAATGAGAAACACTATGAATATTGTACCTTGTCCAAAAAATGGGCCAGTGCTCTTCCTCATATCTGATACTTTTACAATAAGCTGAATATCATTGTTAGATTATCAGATTTCAAGCAGCTTTACCCGCAGTATCTAAAAGCTTTATACAATATGCTGTCAAACATCACAAGACTAACGACCAGACTGAAGTGTAAAACTCATCTGAGATCCTCTTTAACAATTATTCGATGGGCTATCATGAAATTTGGTGCAGATATTCATGGTGTCCAGAGAATGAAATTAATGTCATCAGCAGGTTGACATTTGTGGTTGAGAATTAAATGTCTCAACAATTACCATGCAGTCTGGTGCAGACTTAGTGATAAAAAAGGTCTAACATTTTATTCATTCATTCACTCATCAATTTGACCAAACTTTTGCTTTGTTTATCTATCAGTTTCTTCAACATGTTCACTCAGAGTGGTGAGTTTTTGGGGGATTTTTAGGGAGGTTTTGGCATAAAGAAATACCCTTTGAAATCCACCAAAACAAGTCTAGTGAGACCTCCTCACTGTTATGAAACAACTAAAAATTTGTTTTGATTCTGCAATAAAATGCTGACTTGTGTCTGTGGTGATGGATAATGTCTGCTGAAAGAAGAAAAAATAGTGGATACTCTAAACTTCTCTCCCCCTTAATAGGGAGAAAATCAAGCATAAATGTCATTATAAACAAAACCCATCTTACAACCTAACATTTAAGTCTTATTTTGCAGTGCAAAAACACAGCAAAACGAACACGTCAGCTGCGATACACACCCTTATAATAGGCTGCTGTCATATGTTGATCTCTAAGAAAACAAAGAACTATCTGTAAACAAAGGTATCTACTGTCAAGCCCTAAAGCTATAGTTATATAACACTATAGAATATCCAAATTTACTCATAAACAAACAAACAAGCTCTCGGGGATACACACCTTTTCTTGTACCATATATGCATGCATCATACTCACATCATAGTGAAATTCTTGCAGCTCAGTGATCAGTTCAGTCGGCAACATTTAGCATCTGTTGTCGAAAACTGACTGCCTGCTGGGAAGTTAGCTAGCGAAGTTCTCCCTTGTTAACCTTGTTTTGATTTCAAAGAGGATCTGGCTCTCTCACCCTCTGGGACTGTGGTTGACTGCCTGGGGAGTAGCTCAATCAGGCTGCTGACGGTGCGTATTATTTACAAACTCTTTTGGCTGTGCAGTGGAGGAACCTGTCTGCCTGGTAGCAAAAAGCAGCTCAGCCCATTTGTGTCCTGTGTGACTACTGGGAGCTGCAGACGAGTGCGCTGCTAGACCAGCCCAAGCCACAACACACACTCATGTACAAACCTCTTCATCAGCAGGGAAGCCTATCACTGCTCAGTTTTAGACTCATTGCACGATTGTGAAATGCAGCACAAAAATGATAAAGTTTAAAAAAAAAAAAGGGACTCACTCTGCAGCTTCAGTGCTCTTATAAATAATGAGAGCAGAATAAATGCATAATTAACACCTCACCATTCAGCTCAGTGAGTATGACACGATAGTCGAGACTGAGAGTGAACAAAGCAACCAGCAATGCAAATGTTGCTTTTGAAATGCAGAGGTGCAGCGGAGATGTTCAGCATGTGCCATTGCTGTTTGTTGAATATTACATATAAATGCTTCAAATAAATGAAGGATTATGAGCTTAAAGTGACAAGTTTTAGGACAGAAATCTTCACCAGTTTGGCTTACTCTGAGTTATTAGCATTATAAAAACAGTATTTCTGTACCTTTAAGATTTAGCTGTAAGAAAAGAAGAAAATGTGGCATATTATTTGTGAGCAGGACAACATTGCTCTCATATTAAACTGAATATAGTGCAGAGCAAATACATTTTAAAAGAACTTTCAGCATGCTCATTAGACTAAAATATTAAGGTGTGAAGGTGGAATTTCTTGTATGTTACGACATAAATCATTTTGCAATGTGTAATTAAGCAATTTCTCAATTTACTAGGTTCACAATATGTTGTAAAAGTCATCAGACCAGTTTAAAGGTACAGAATAAAAAATTAAAGCATGCTTTTTTATCTCTGCAAAGATGCATGATCATGTTTAAAAGTTTATTCTGAATGTATTTTATTGTACTTTAAGAGTGTACAGCTGAAATAGATTAATCGCAAACTGATTAGTTACTGATTAGCTAACCCACACTAAACTGTAAATAATTTTGATTTATAACTTGCTTGTAAAACATGACCTTTTAATGCCTATTCTATTTTGTTGTGAACTGAATATGCCAGTGTTTCAGGCTGTTGTTTCAGACGATACTAAAAACCAAAATAGAAAATGAATAAGCAACTATTTGGATGATTCATCAATAAATTTATTAAGTCAGTCGTGACAAATATTCTCTAATCCAGCCTCTTGACTGAAAGAATTTCTCTGTCTCATTTGTTGGTGATCATACTAAATAATTTCGTTATGAACTAATGGTCTGATAAAAAAAAAGCAGACTGGCAAAGTCACATTGGGCCGATTTATTTTATGATGAACAATATTTCACTGAAAATTAAATCAAGAAAATAATCAGATAACTCATATTCAGCCTACAAGCAACTTTTAAGTCTTCAAGTTGGACTCTTGGATTCGTGATTTAAGTTTTTTTCTAGTGTTTCTAAACTTTTTTAGCCCAAACAGTTGTTCAGTAAATGAAACAAATCCTCTACAGATAATTCATAATAAAAACAATGGTTGGTTGCTGTTACTTTTGTATCAAGGCATAAATGAAACAGAGATTTTTTTCTTTCTCCATCACAACACTCCACTATGTACATTAGCTTACATTTATTCCTTCACTCATTCATTCGACTTTGACAGTGAGTTATTGATTCACACACACACACACACACACACATAACTTCGTGCAGTCCTGCTGTCACTACATTGATTGTTGGAAGTCTTTTTAGGTCCATTAAATGCTTTCACAAAGGGCGAGCAGGCTGTGCTTTTAGTGACATAGCAAAGGAAACAAGCACAGCAGTGTGAGTGTAAATAAGCATCAGGTCACATGATAGTGTGTGTGTGTGTCTCCCTCTCTGTTTATTCTTGCCCAAAGGAAGAGTCATGCCCTTCATCAAGTTGTCATATGGTCAATATCCCTAATGGTAGTTAGATCATGGTGAGAGCAGAATCGAAAACAGGCTGGAAAGCACCCAAAACCAAGGACAACAGTGAGCCAAAACACGCCATAACAACACTAGAATAAAGCCATACATGTTTCCATATTACTCTACTTTAATTCAAGCTTCTGCCTTTTGCTTCTTCGTTGTTACGAGCAGATTATTAACAAGCAATTAATGTTAAACTTATTGCTTCTTACCGGTTGTATGATCCACCGGTGCGATGCCATCCAGCAGCAAAGAGTGCAGGTGAGGGTGCGTCTTCTCCAGGGCCGAGCAAAACTCTGCGAAATGGTCCCTGTCCTTGCTGAACAGTATCTTCAGGAGAAGATCCACTTTTTCCGAGCTGGAGGAGCAGTTGTGTCCCAGCTCGTAGCGCTCAGACTGGCTGAGGGTCCCGCAGTGAGCCAAAACATCCACCACTCGGTCCGCATCTGTTATCGACTCCACCAAGTTCTGGTAACATTTCTCCAACAACTCTTTATGCTTGGGCTCCATCTCCTCGGCTTTGGAAGAAGAAGAAGAAGAAGAAGGAGGAAAAAAAAACAAATCAGCGTCGGGACAAATCCAGCTTTCTTAATCTTTCCTGCGCCGTCAACTTCACGTCGTGCTTACCGAGGCGACCCCCCGAAACTACCCCGCTCGGGCCCAGTTGGGACGGTTTTCAACCCGAAATGAAGGATACACAAGAAGTAGCCATATTTGTTGCCCAGGGCTGTTGACTGTGCGAAGATGACAACACATTTTCCCAACCGCCGCTTCGTCCTTCCCCCGTTTACAAAAAAAAGAAAAAAGAAAAAAGAAAAAGACGAGTCAGCCTCCTTTTTTCAAGCTCCGCTCCGTGTGAGTTACGGAGACATTATCGCCCCGTATTCAAGTTCTTTCGACATGTTGGAAAAGTGTAAGAAACTCTTTCAAGAGCCCCTCTCTGTCAGTCTACAAACTCCGCCATGTCTCACCGTTCAAGCAGCTGTAGCTCTGTGCCAATCATATTTCCGTGCAATGGACATTTAAGGTGAACGTGGGCGGGGCTTCGTATGCAGACGCACCTGGCTACCTGCTGCCTTTAGTTCCATTAAGAAAAATATTACAAAATTTAACAGATGCCCGATGTTACCAAAGGATATGGTGGAGAGTTTGTGTTGTTCAATCGTTGATAAAAAAAAATACTCCATTACAATTTAAAAATTTGCATTGTTAAAAAAAGGTAGCCTATTGTTAGCTACATCTACCTAAAATATCAAAAAGTTGCCTAAAGGTAGCCTACTGGTTAAGTATTAAAATCGTTCCTATGATCAAAAGTGGAAAGCAACCAAAGTATATTTACTTAAGTATTGTATTTGAGTACAGCTTATGTACTTTGCTTAAGTATTTCCTTTTTCGTTCATTCATCTAGTCCTTTACATGTTGGAGACAAATACTGCTCTTTTTAGTCCATTAATTTAGAGGGTTTAATTACTTTCAGGATTTAGATTAGGATAATAATACACAGTGTTTTCAATAAATCAATTATGATGTAATTATGATGTAGTTATGGTATAGTATATCAGTTTACATATAAATGCATCAACAATTAATATCCAAGAATATAATGTAGTTTAAATTGTGCTTAAATGGCCCTTTTAGAATGATATATCAAAAAAATTCTCTTTGCATTTTAAGTATTTTTTATGCTGATTATTTAAGTAAAATTTTAAATGCTTGGCTTATACTAGTACACTGTGGTATTACTATATTTACTTTTGAAGTGAAGGGTCTGAGTACTTCTTTCAGCACTGCTTACTATGTGTTCTTAAAGGAAAATGTGGAGAGCTTACAGTGTTAAATCAGTTAGGGAAAACCCTCTGGTATATGTAAAATTCTTGATTTTTAATTAACTTCAAAAAGTTTTATATCCTCTATATTCATAATAAATAAATGCAAAAGTTTTGAGTATGCAGTAAAATGATTTGGTGGAAAGTTACTCACTTTAATAAAACATTTAGTATGAGCACATTTTTAAGTACATTACTTGTACTTTACTTGACTGTTTCTATTTCATGCTACTAATACTGTTTTGGAGTAGAAGTATAAAGAAGCATCAAATTTGTACTTATAGGTGCTATATCTAACATTTCAGCACTAAGTACTTTTTTGAAGCCACTTTGTTCTTAAGTGTGTTTATAAAGAGTA
>JAPZDZ010000014.1:7527356-7539215 GCA_029783805.1 Acanthurus tennentii | reverse complement strand
TAGAGGGTTTTACATTATTGCTCTGAGCTACACATATTGCCAAATCACAATAAACACCTCTATTTATTTCATATTCCTTTGACTGAATGCATTAAAATATTAGTAATGTTTCATTACGAGGGTAACTTATTGATAATCCCTAAATTCTCCCCAGCTTACAAGTTTCGAGAAGGTTGATGTTACTCAGTTTTAATCACTGGAAGATAAAGCTACAGCTGAGCTCGGATGATTTACAATAACCTCCAGGCTACAGTTAATGTTACTTCAAATGCACCAGTATGTAACCTGAAATTTGAGTATCATGTTTCTGTATCAACAAATCCACTAGATGGCAGCAGTCTACTTAAAGTCAACATATAGGGCACACTGAAGACTGTTTGCCTTTTAGTTTAATAACTTTACCCCCATATTTTATTTCTTGTTTGTTCATTTTTTGCGCATGTGTAATGAGTCTTCATAAAAATTCAAAAGACCTTATTTATTTTCTACTAATACATTATTTGCAAATCAATACCTAAACGATTTTAAAAACAAAGCACAAACAAAAACAAATAGTTATTACTAATATTCTTGAATTAAATCATACTTTTTATGGGGAAAAATACCCCAATTAAGTAGCATAATTTGGTTGTTTGACGAAATAATGCATAAAATGAGAAATTTTAAGGGAGTATAATTCTCTATGTATTACTTCCATGTCTCCTCCATCCATTTTATAACTAAATCGTGTAGTCTAAGATTTCAGTAATGGCAATGATGATTCCTCTAATACTGTCGCTAATTATGTAAAGAAGCAACAGAAAAGCAGGCAGAAAGATGCAAACTCATGTTGGACCTCCTATTCGCTGTGACGCAACCCAGAGTCCTGGTCGGAGCGCTGCTTCAGGCTTCCCATTGGCATTCAGGCTTTTGCGCTTCATGCTTCCACTGCGCACTCCGCCGTGGCTCTTGTCCGATTACTGGGGTCCTTCAGGGCTTCCAGGGTGAACACAAGGATCAGCCCCATCCAGCCATAGCAGGGGGATGACTGAAAGAAGTTGGGTTGTCCAGAAGATCCGGCGGTTCTGACGGTGCTGTTCCAAGAGGCTGAGTCCTCCAAACACAACATGATGTCTGCTATAGAGACCGGTACCCCCGTGTACCAACCTGCACAGCTGCTCAACTGGGTCTATATGTCTTTGCAAGACACTCAGAGCGGCGCTTTTGATGCGTTCAAAGCCGAGTCGGACACTTCTCCTCAGGACGTGAACATCTCCAAGCGCAGCGCAGCTGATCTGAGCTCAAACTATCTCAACAACTTTTTCCATCTGAGGAATGAGGTAGAATTCATCCCGTGCTACGCTGTAACTACGCGCTCATAGTAATGATACACACCTTGCATGGCAGTCTCTAACTTTCATCCACTGATACATCTTTTTTTCCCTCCTGCATGTCAAAAAATTCTGTCTCCCAGGATGTCTTTAAATATAATACTCACATATTTCACTCCAGGTTATTTTTGTTGCCCATACAGTAAACCTCACCTGCATGCCTTCTTTGGGTCGCGCTGTGGTGAGTGGGTAGCATATGAATATGTGTTTTGTGCCCTGGTATAGTGCCTGAGTGTGTTCAGACTGTTCTGGTGTCAGTGTGCAGCTGCAGGAGGAATGGCAGGTTGAGAAAGAGCTCTCACACGGTTTTAAAAATGTTAAGAGTTCACCCTGGCTGGCCTCTGCTTGGTTAGAGGAGTATGCAGTGTTCTCTCAGTGGGGCTTGGTGCTGCTTAATGTAACACTGACACATTGAGGAAAAGTTAGAATAATGGATAAAGTGAGCCTGAGTCACCTATTAGTCCCAAAAAAAAATCACAGTTTGCTCTACGTTAACCTAAACAAATAACTTTAACTTTAAAAATAACACATTTCAGATTGTGTACTGTAACTGCACACATGCTAGAGACGTGCAGTGGGTTTTATGTCCCATGCATTAGAGCATCAGCCACAGCAACAACCTGCACTCATGCATCTGATCACAATTCTCTTTGTGTGATGCCTTCAGAGTGCCAGTGTCTGCAGGCTGCTCTGCTTCATGTTTGCCCTGCGGTGCCATAGCACTTGTCTCCTCCAGAAGCACAATGATGCTGATTGTGCCCTGTCAATAGGACAAGCTAGAAGAATGCATGACAAAGGCATTTTGTTCTGATGAGGAAATGGACACTATCGGCCCTACAGTGTAAATGCAGTAAAGTCAGCACATCTGCAGAAAATGAAATAATGTCGGCTTCTGTCGGAGAGGCGAACAGGCGAATCAATCAGTGTGATGGACTGACATGCTGGCTGAAATGCTCTTTCATCCTAGAGTCACAACAGTAATCGTCTGTGTTTTGTGACATAAGAGACACTTTTGTGTAAAGTTGCACTGATACATCGAAAGGCAGAAAATAAACGAGGAATAATTGATTAATCCTTTGATTAATTCAGTTAAAATGCCACATATTTGCTACTTCCTTGTAAAAAGAGCCTTTTTCTCTGTTCAATATCCTTGCAAATTGATTGAATTTGAGTTTTGAACAATTGGTTTGACATTTCCTTGTGCTATGGGAAATCATTTTTAGAATTTTTAACTAGTTTCTGACATTTTGAAAAATATTTAGTAATTATGGCATTAATCAACAGAATAATCAGTAATTAAAACCCCTGTTAGCCCTAGTGTCCCTTAGGTTAGGACTATTTTATATATATTTTGATGTGTTTGCTTTCCAGGTAATTTATCCTCTCGGTCTATTTTCTGACAGGCCTTGAACAACAATTTCTACAAGAGCTCCTCACCCTACGGGTCCCTCAACAATATTGTGGACGGCCTGAGCTCTTTGGCAGACCATTTCTCAGACCTCTCCCTGTCCCCCGAGACACGCAAACCCAGCAAAAGACCGCCGCCCAACTACCTGTGCCACCTTTGCTTCAACAAAGGACACTACATCAAAGACTGCCCTCAGGTGAGCCAGTCGGTGATGCTGCACATCAGTCAAGTGCAGATCCACACAGGCAGCAGCCTAAACTGAAACAGCTGTGCGCCGTGAGGGCTATTTTGAGCTGTCTCTCAAATGTATAAATACATGAAAAAGGAACATGTGGGGGTAACATTCAAAGTGCTGTAAGTAAGTAAAAAAAATCATTAAGATCTGATCCTCAGTTCAAATCTGCACGCTTCCACCAAGTTGTGTTTAGACGTAGTCATCCCCCTTTTTTTAATTAACGGTAATAAAAGCATTCAAGTTAGAATTTTATTTTGTATTCCTTTTTCTTGGTGCGAAACAGATTCCTCAGCACATATTTGAGTTTAATGTACCACCGCAGGTTGGTAATGAGCAGCAGATGCCAGACTGGATCTCAGAGCTGGCCTTCATGAAAGATGATAGGTTTCTCTGTGGAACTAGTCACGACCTCTAGTCCAAACACCAAAGAAATATTACCACTGCTTTATGTGCAGCTGCGGCTCCCCATTGATCATTTTCAGAGGGAAATTCTTGGCATTTGTTGGCATAATGGAAATAATGATGGACAGGATGTGTCCAAGCAGCAAGATGACAAAAGTAAAAGTTTTAATACAAATAATCGACTGGTGTGATCTTAAAAACTTTTTTTGACATGAAGGGAAAAACACTTATTTGCTCTCTTGCCAAGATTTAAATGAGAAGATTTGAATCATTTTTATGTCTCTATGGTTAATATGTTGCTGAGATCATCAGCCTGTTAGCTTAGCCTAGCTTAGCAGAAGAACTGTGAATAGCTAGCCTGGCTCTTTTCAAAGGAACATGACCTTCCAAAAACAGAGCATTTTTTGGTTTTACATTCAGATTTTTGTTAGATTAAACAAATTATCCATTATGTGCTAACTGGTGATGTTCAGACTTACTGGCAGACAGGTTTTGTTTCCTTTGACAGATCAAGGCTAGCACTTTTGCCCCGCCAACCGTCTCCTGGCTTTTTATTTGGCTAATTTAAAAGTTATATAAATTTCCTCTCATCTAACTCTCTAAGCGAGCAAATTAGTGTATTTCCATTAAAAAACCCCTTTAACTTACAAACAATAAGCAGAAATGTGAGATCAGCTCACATCTGTCTGGGCCATTATTCAGAACTTGATCCCCATTTTCATCACTGTCTCCTTTACGTCTTCTCATATTTCTTAAGTTCATCTCTTCCATCACTGCCAAAGCAGATGCACATCAGCAGTGAACACAGACAGCGCAGGAATGTGAGGAATGTGGAGAAAATCATGTGCAGTGAGCTTGTAACTTTTGACGTTTTCACATCTGCACACACCTGGGCAGAGAGTAGGTGTGACTGTCGCTTCCAAAAGAAGCTCTCAAGCGCTGTAAAATCATCACAGTGAAACTGACTTTTGACTGTGTATCAGTTTTTAGATTGAGCTTGACCAGGAAGGAAACTGTGTTACGCCAACATGCCTCTTTTCAATTCAGAGCAGACAAATGTGAGTCAAAGTATTGCAAAATTACTTGCTGGAAAGCTGTTTTTGTCATGTTGACATGTTGAAATCTTATTAGCAGCAGTGAGTTTCTTGTGACTGTTTGTTGAATGCTTTTATCACTGACTGGGTTGTTCTGACGTGCTGTGTTCAACAGATATCAAAGAATGTCACATCTCAGTAGGATGAGAGAAGAAGCACACAGGAAGTGTGTGCGGGGGCCTTTGACAGCTTTTATCTGAGTGAAATTGGGCCCTTTTCAACTCTAAAACTCTGCTTCTTTGATATAAAAACACAAGGCACCTCTGTGGAGGTGAAAAATAATTTAAATCATACAACTGTATGTATCATCTTAGTGCCAGTTAAGATGAAACCTTTGCATTTAATTTGTAGCCACACTGAAAGGTATTAGACATGCTACCCATGCCACGGTCAGCTTGTAAGTGGTAAACATCCTTTTGACAGCCCAGTGGAGAGTTGGGTTACTTGCTTCACTATAAAAGTTAAGACGTCAAAGGATTACTTAGAAATATTTACGATTCTTCTTTGCAACCACGCCCCCTTAAAATGTGAAAAATCTGGAAACAGTTTCCGCTCGCTGGCTCTAAGCCACGCTCGCTCTGCTTTAGAGGAATGATGTCAGATTTTATCATGTGTGGCTAATATTTCAGATCCAAAGCAGTGATTGTGGAGCAGTTGTCATGACAAAAGCCCTCTTCAGTTGAAGCCGAGCTGAATGTTCTTCTGAAGCTGTAACTAATGAACAAACTGCTTTTTGTTCTTGTTAACTGGAATCTGAGGCATTTTTAGCTGCAGACAACAGAAATAAACGCTGCTGGTACACAGAAAATGTTTGAAATTGAGCTGTGGTTTATCGACTGAAAAATTGATTCCATTTTCAGTCAAATGTGTTTCCATTTCAATGTGTCTCACCCTTCAACCAAGAGTCACAAAATTTTTAATGACCTCTTGGCAATTAAGTAGCCGAACCAGGTTTCGTTAGAGAGAATATGCTAGTTACAGTTCGCTGACAGTAAATGGGTGTACAGTTGGAAGAGCCTGGGCTAAATAAGGAGGGCATTGTTTCTCCTGAGGGGCTGTGGAACCAAAGGTCGGGAAGTCAGGCTGTATTGTTCGCTCAGCTCTGCTTGGCTGCAGTCATCTCCATCTCTCCCTGTCTATGCAGAGGAGCAGCTGTGGGACACTCATTTAAAGGGCAAGGGAGCAGCTGCCCAGAGATGTCTGCATCCAGAGCGTGTTTTTGGAAACAGTGGCTAGCACAGGAAGTGGGCGTACGCTTTAGCAGTTACAGTTTAATCATGTTTGAATGGAGGGAAAAGGTTTGCTTTGACAATTTCTTTGGACAGAGGAACTTTTGACAGTTGCAGGGCAGACAGAAGAAATTCCTTGATATTTATCTGGTCTTGGAAAGCTGAGAGGCTGAAACAGATATTTTTAGTTTGTTCTAACAAGCATCCCATTATTGAATATTCTTGACTCTTTTTTGTTACTTAACATTACAAGAAAGTCCTGGCATTTCGCAAAACATAGTCCTGCACACAACCCCGCCCAAAATGGTAATCAGTTGATTGCTTTATTGTTTTTTGTAGGAGTATCTTAAGCTAATTGTGCTGCTAGAAGAAGCTGGGTCGCACTGACATTGTAGTAGAAGGGCTTTGTTGTGTTGTTGTGGTACTCGAAAGAGGGGAAGAGGACGAAGGAAGAACTTCCAGGTTGTGAAAACACAGGACACCAGACTCCAAGACCCAATTGAAGACAAATGAAACTGACAGAGTATTGTTTTACCCACCACCACAAACTTTAAACACTTACCATTACAAAGCAAAACTGTAACCATGCTTAAACATTTAACTATCATCATACACACACCACTTCAGAAAGAAAAGATTTAAGAGAGCAGGACACTATTTTCATATTCAATACAACACGGATAAGGAAAGGCATCAGGTTACAAACTTGCTGGCGTTAGAATTAGAACTAATCACCGGCACAGATTAGCATAGTAACATAACACATGGACAGAGTCTAGCTAGCTGCTGCATCTGTTTCCTGTCTTTCTGCTAGGCTCAGTTTAAATTTAACTTAAATAGTTTGAAAAATACTGCAGTTGTTGTACAAACTGCCTATGTTTACCATATATTTTCATGTAGCTGTGATCAGGAAGGAACCTTTTTGTCACATTGTATATGATTAACACTGACTGACTAGAAATCACCATTTAATAATAAATGGCAATATTCACCTGACACACCATATAAGCATCAGTGCATCCCATTTCAATCACTGTCTTTTGATATTTTATTCTCAAGAGAAAGTATTAGATTACTGTTTTCACTGATGTTTGATCTTTCAGTTTAAAATGTTTTTATGTATGTAGAAATACTGAGTATGATATCAGTGTTTTTCCTTGACTGGACACTGAACTTCAGGTGGAGCAACAGCCAAACGTGTAACTGGTGAATCTCAAGCAACGCTGTCTGATTACTGCTGCTTTGGTCCTTTTGTTTTCACTGCTGATAAATGTCTTATCTGTCCCCAGTATGCTGTCTGTTGCTTTTGGCTCGATCATCTGCTGAGGAGGATGAGCAAGATAGAGGAAACCCTGGAATGTGGAGTATATAGCCTCCCTCTGATAAACAGCGAGTTAGCTTTGAGTCATCTGCTCAAAGCTAACAAATATATAGCACAGGAATGCTGCAGAGCTAATTGCTTATATGAAGGATGATTAACAAGTTCATGGCCAAAGGTAGAAGGAGTCATTTTTAAAAAATAGTGGATTTCTTTTACAACAAAGCCCTCCTTTACATTTAAACAGTTTACCCCGTGTTCATGGAGTGTTTGGATCCCCTCTTTGTAGAAGTCAGTGTCTTGGACTGACAGAAGGTGGTCCACAGCGAGGATGTCGTCCCTGACCACTTAGCTAATTCTTCATCTCAGTGAAGCACAAGTCAAAGGAGGCCAAATCAGGTGAAGAGGGCAAGTGTTGGATCACAGCTGGATTGTGAGTTCATATCTGCAAATCCCATGTCGTCTATTAACTCACACAATACTGACTTGCAATTTTTCAATAAAGGGAAACAGAAATACCACAAAAACCAACCTCAGACATTCTGCGTTAAAGTGCACGTGCATGTAACAAGAGCTGTGTGACTCATCTGCGTTAGCCTCCGCCAAAGGCCACAAACTCATTAATCACCCCACAGTCTACATTTGGTTGAGTGGGGTGAGGTATGAAGAGTGTTAAGGTAGATGGAGCTTGCCTTATAAACAGACACTATAAAATGCTGTTATACATCCTGTGCATCAATAAGATTAATGTGTAAAATGTGACTTCAGGATTGTATGTTTGTTCAAATGGAAGAAGCAGTGAGAGACTTAACATCGAACTCGGACTAAAACTAAACAGAGAAACCAGACTTGTTGCTTCGTTCCCACACAGCAGACTTCTCCACTCTCATGCAGCTTTGTTTTGAACTTAAGCCTTGAATATTTCACTGTTGCACTTCTTGTTTGTCCGCCAGCCCACCTGCCCCTGTCAGTCACCCTTTGTGAAACATAACGCCAGTTTACAGCTGCACATGTCACCAACTTGACCACAGCCAGAACTGCAGCTCGGTCACACTTTAGATGGATCGTATTGTGTATTAGTCGATAATCAGCCTTTTATGAAAGCAGTTCTCATAGTGTCATAGTTATGCTGATAAGTATGATGTATGTGAATGTGTGTGAGAGGGAATTACTCTGCTAATTTAAAGGTTGCATGCTCTGAACAATAGGCTTGATATATGACTCAAAATCTGGAGAGACATGTGGGAAAATAGAAAACCATCATTTGCTCTTCGTCTTTTACAGTTTTTATCTAATCGTGTTTGTTTTGGAGAGGGGGAACATTAATCCATTCGCTTTTGCAGATGTGCAAGACTTGCAGAAAGGCTGCAGTAAGATTACGCCTTAATATAAGGGGGTTGATTGATAAGTTCATGGCCAGAGGTAGAAGGAGATGAGTTATACAGCTTGTATTGGGTGCACATGTGGTTTAATTCTTTGAGTGATTAAGAAGAAAGTTTTAAGTTATTAACTTTTGTGGTATTTCTGTTGTGGGTTATTGAGAATTGCAAGTCAGCACTGTCTGATAATAAGGACAACATCAGCTTTTGTGCTGTCATCAAGGAGTGCAGATTTGAACTCATCCAACATCCGCCGTCTTCACATGATTCTGCACCCTCACTACCATCTCTTCCGCAAGATGAAGAAGTTAATGATGATGCCTTCACTGCTTTGGAGGTCCAAAAAGCCAATATCTACAAAGACGAGATCCATATGCTTCATGATCTCCCGACTAAGGCCCATAAACTAATCAATCACTCATGCACAGTCAGAAATTCAAAAAAATCACTGTCTAAAAGTAAGAACCAGAGAACAATAAGCGTTCCTGCCTTTAATAACCCACAAATAACTGATATTGAAACCAGTTAACCAGCTAATCATTTTATCACCCTTTGGATTCAGTCGCAGTTGTCTTCCATTAAAAGATTACTGTCTTCTTACTTTCTCTTTTATTGAACGAAAATGAAAAGTCCTCACTTTAGTGTTTTAAACCCTCCTGCAGATAACTGATTTCACAAGATAATGAAAATTATCACTCGGGCCGACACAGGAGTCTTTAAAACATAGGAGACCTACTGCTCAGGCCGGGCCTTAATGTGCTGTTTTGCTTTGGTAACAGCTGGGTTTCTCCCTGATGCTGTGGGGGTCTGATACGAATTAAACCTGGCGAGGGAGAGGGAGCGCTGTGGGTTTGTTAGTGTGGAGTAATTGACCACATGGTATCCAATGGGCTTGGTGCGTTGCTGTGTTCTTCAGGATGAATGTGTCATGGGGATGTGGAAGTGGGGGTGAGAGTTAGGGAAAGAGAAAGGAGAAAAGGAGGGGGGGTATGAGGATTCGGAGTAGTCCATTGTTTATCCTGATGGTTTCCAGATGATGGCAGAGGGAGGCAGCCAACCTCCTGGGCCTCTCTCACCAGGCTACAAGGATCTGGGCCAAGCTTATCTGCTGCAGCCTTAAAACCTGGCTTTCCGTCGCTCTGTGAGTTGATGTTGATTTAAGTATCTCTTTTGGATTGGCAAGTTGTAATGCACATAAAAAAAAAATGAATTTAATACCTTTTTTTCATCCTAAAAGAAAAATGACTCTCACAAGTGGTTACAGGCTGCAATGGTTTCCATCAAAGTTGAAAAATCTGTTTCTTGGTCAGTTTGCCTTTTTTATTTTACATTGTGACAACGAGGGGGCCATAAAATAAGTCTTTGACCTGTTGCATCATGCCTTCATGTTTTTAGCTATGCTAACGACGTAGCTTTAAGGATGGTGATGTTGTTCACTCAGTTGGCCAACTACATGTACGATGCAGCAAATCGTTTGTGATTTGGACGTCTCAGTAACGACTCAATGGATATACATAAAATTTGGAGGAGACATACAGGGTCCCTGAAAAAGTAACTAAAACCCGAAACCACTTTTTCGGGTTTAAAAAAAAATAAAAAAATAGTAGTAGTAATTTAGTAGTTTTCTTGATTGATTCAGGTCAAACTCTTGACATTTCAGTACAAAATATTCAAATTCTACATATTGCGCCATAAATATGCATAGAGACTGCCCTCTAATTAGCTGCATGCTAGGATGATTAGTAGTAGGTTGGTTAATGTTAGTTTAAGACAGTTTTGAAGTTGTCAGATTTCTTGTGGGTTAGCTTTAGCTGGTAGTTCAACTTTTTTTTGTTTTTGATGGAGTTGTTTAATGGAGCATTGGCACACGATGTTACACAATTTTGTCGGCTATAGACATTCAGGGTTCTTAGATTATCCCTTGATTTTCCCTCCACATGGTGGCGCTACAATTGGAATCATATTTGTGGCTTAGACTAAAACAAAATCTGGTACAGATATTTTTGTCACAGGATGATTTGCAATAACTTTGTTCACCCAGTAACATAATATTATCATTAAAAACTTTTAATTAAAATACTTTAGTTTACAGCCAAGTCCTTGCAAACTAATGACGTTTCAATCGGCCCCAGCTGTCGGTGTTTAGCGTCACTTGGCAAATGTTAACATTATAATACTCTATTGTTAAAATTAACGACTTGAGCATTTTCTTTTCAATGTTCACTCAAACTTTCCTCCGTGCCATAACACTGTCCATTCACTATCAGGTCATGAGTTTGACGTCCATTTGTCGGCTGTCAGTGTCTTGCAGCGTCTCATCTTGGATGGGGCTGGTGGAAACTCAGGAGTGTGCCATGCCCTTTGCTGCCCTGTGGGCTCCACACTTTAGGGTTGAGTTTGTTATGCTTGTTCTGCAGATTGAAAGCTGTTTCCTCCCTCAGGAAGATGATGCTCTGCCTGCTCTCCCTGTAGGGCTTCGAGAAAGAGGTCTGCCATCAAAAGTGACCTCCCACAGTGCCTCATGGTGGCTAAATGATGCAAACACAGGCCTAAAAAAATGCTTCACTGTGGTCCTAACAGAGATTTATCTGTTGGAACCTAAAATGTGTTTTGTCAGAGAGATGTAGTCCGGGAAATGAATGAAATGATCTGTTAGAGTTTTAAACCTGACATATGTTCCTGCTGTAAAATCAAAACAACATTTGACATGCACTCCCCCGGTGGTGCGGATCCAGTTTTTTAATTTTGACTTGCCCTACTTTTCAGCCAAGGTGATTCTAATTTAAACCAGTCTTGTCCAGATGATTTCTTTGCGATGGGTTTGGGATTTTGTCATGTTATACAAGTGCAGAGTTCATCTGGGTTTTATTTCCTCCCTTCTAAGATCTTAGTGTGCTGATAGGTGGGTTGGGTCCAGCTGGGAGGGATGACTGAGAGCCTGAGGTATTTGTCCTATAGCAGGGAGGCCTCTCCCATTGGTCCCCCCACAGGCCCGGGGCCTCCTTTATGGTCCCTCGGGAACACAGCTGGAGGGAGGGAGTTCATTTCTAATGGGAAAGCTGAGACTCCCTCTTTTCTGTCTGACAAATAAATTACAATCACAATTACAATATATATCCCAACTTCCCTGACGTACAAACATTTTTGTTTTGCTATATAGTCCTCCACACCACACATGTGTCAAACTCAAGGCCCGCGGACCTTCTGCAGCCCGTCGTCATCTTATGTGGCCTGCGAGAGCTTAAAAAGGGGTAATGTCATTTTTAAAATAAAATTCTATTGTGCTCTAAAGCGTACATTGATCATAAACTACATCTCCCACAATGCACATCGATTTTGCTACCTGCGAAGTGACGGCAATTCGCAGTGTTTCCACTTCAGTGGTTTTCCGACAAGCGTGGGTGAGAAATATCAACAAATAACC
>JAPZDZ010000014.1:7492785-7505900 GCA_029783805.1 Acanthurus tennentii | reverse complement strand
GCTGCGGTTTCGCGCAAAAAAAAAAAAAAAAGCCACGTCAATATGACAGCAGACAGTGCAGGCGGTCCTCGCAGGCAGATCCACCCTGCTGCCACATGCAAGGACGGGCCGCCACAGCACGTATTACACAGAGACGGAGGGAGAGAGAGAGAGAGAGGGAGAGGGAAAGAGAGAGATAAAAAAGAGGTTGAGTGAGTCAGTGAGAGAGGAGACATCAGGCTAATGGGGCTGATGGGAGGGAGGAACAAACAAAAGCTTTTGACTCCCATCACAAACATGGTAACGCAGAGATTTGACCACACATGAGTGCTTGCAAACAGTGTGCGAGCCCGCTAACAGACACATAAGGAGAGGAACTGCACTGGATTATATTAACACACACACACACACACACACACACACACACACACACACACACACAAAGAGGTAAAATAAATAGGACAAGAGATGTCCTCCGAGTGCGGCGAATTTTCTGAGGACAAAACCTGAAATTTTCATCGTCGACAAACAAACACACGCACGCACACACCTTCTCCTCTCAGAGCAGAGCACCCCAAAAGGCACCTCCTCTCCTTTCATTTGAACACTGAGCACACCAGCCTTGCTCTGTGTAAAGATGAGGGCTGGAATACAAAAGACATGTACAGATGGTGCCAGCAGTCTCCCTGCCTCTCCCTCTCTCCCCTCTCTCCCCCTCCCTCCCCCTCCCCTCCCAATCCTTTAAAAGCAGCACGGGGCTCAGGCGCAGAGGCAGCTGGGTTTTTCCTCCTTCCCACCCACTCATGCTCCCTCTCTTTTTCTCTCTCTCTTTCTCTCTCTCTCTCTCTCTCTCCCCCCTCCTCTCTTTCCTCCTCCTCCTCCTCCTCCTGTTCTTGGCAAGGCAGGTGCCAGGAGACAGGCTGTGCTGTTCCTCCAGAGGATTGATCTGACTTTACCACGGCTGCGCTTTGGTTGACAGAAAAGGCATCTCGGGTGCTCATCTCCCCCCCCCCCACACACACACACACACCATAATGCAGGTAGAAGTGCAGGTTTGTAGGTTAGTTTTAATTAAATATAACCAGTTCCGAGCACTGCTGATAGGTTTACAAGCCTCACATCTATGTGAAAATGTCCCGCAGCGTTTCGACGGCACCCTCCCTCTCCTGTGACCCCCTTCTGATGGAGTGAGTTTTTTTATTTCAAGAGCTTGGCCACCAGCCAGCATGTTACAGCTCAATTAGGTCCCATTATTCTCTTCCAACAAGGGGTAACTTGCACTTCTTCTATGTTGATAAACATGTCTCCGCAATTTATGCCCAAACTGTGCCACCGTGAGGCCGCCTGGCAGAGGGGACGGTACCTCGTCTCACGCCGAGGCCGACAACAACAGCCGCAGGACAAATACGATGACGGTGTGGAGCCGAGCTGCGAAATGACAGAACATACCTAAGAGAAAGAGCGAGAGAGAGAGAGAGAGAGAGGGCAGCACCAGCGCTGCCACTTAAAGAGGAATTATTCTACCCCATCATTAGGTAAAGGGCTCATCACCACACAAAATTACCACGTCCACTGAGCACCGACCTGTTTGAAAGGAGGGGCGCTCTGTCATTGACTCTGAGGATAAACTCCAGGTTTCATGTGACAGGAGGAGGAACAGCAAACCCGTTTCTACTCCTCCGTCACCCCACCATCTTTTAGGATAGATGATAAACACAAAAGGATTACTGTTTTTCTTCTCTCCTTCCACAGACGGCCCTTCAGCAGACTCATCTGTTTCCCTCCCTGAGAAGAGCCAAAACTGGAGATAACTGTCTTAGGGTAGCTCTTTCAAATCACAGCAATTATTCTTGAGTGAATCAAACTGCCGTTTGGTGCTACAGAGCATCTTTTTCGCTCTGTTTACATTGGTCTCCCTGGCGGCGATGGGTCTCTGTCTTCCATAAGGAGAGGAGCCTATCCTGTTTGCCTTGTAGATAGTCCCAAGGGTCCGGCTGAGTCTGAGCCGTATTGATATTCTGGTGCTCAGCTGCGCAGCCTGATGGTCAGCCACGGCGAAGGGGCGGTAAACGCATCTGCTGGGACTAGATGGGTGGTTCGGTAGCTAGGTCTGCAGCTTCCAGCTTCAGTCTCTGTCATAAAGCCCCGGGGAGGCATGACAAATGACGTGGACTGCATCCCTGACAGTTGTTCAATGCTCTTTCCAATGATAATGCTCCCCCATCCCACCTTTCAGCGCACATACAGACAGGAGGCTGAGAGATAAACTGTGCTGATTAAAAAGGTTGATTTGGTCTCTTTTTGCTCTACTGAAAGCCTCTAGATTAAAGGGTCAATTCACTCTAAGTACAAAAAGATATTTTGCCTTTGCTTACCTGGAGTTGTGTGTGGTCATATCAGTTCTGCAGTGTTTTGAGATATCTGTGTCAGGGATTTTTAAAATGTTATGAAATTACCAGGAATGTCTTTTTCCAGAAACAAATGTTCAAATGTAGACAGTTTTGTTGAAACTACGCATATCTACAGAGCTATAGCAGCTACATCTCTACCATATAAGCACTGAAAGAACTGTAACTGGTTCAGACTTATGTGTTTTCAGGGGTCTGATGCCAGAGGAGACAATTTAGAGTTAACACAACATAAAATAAGATTAAAAAGGCTCAAAAGTCTTCTCCTTTTTAATAATAAACACCTAGCAAAGTTATCTCCACAACCAATATTTAGCTCGGCAGGAAACAGGACAGACTTTCCTGATGTCTCGTATCACAAATACTTAAAAGAATCTGATCACAGTTACTGTTGTGACTATAAACTAACTAATGATACATCTGTCTACTGTCGCAGAGGACGCTTTGCTATAAATCAAAATGTATGCTTGAAATCCTTACAATGAGAATCCTGCTATTTCCTTATGTCAACTATAAATCCATCTTGCAAGAGGAATAATGGCTATAAAAACTGCTGACAGAATGTTCAGTGAATTACACCAAAGAGAGGGGACATTGTTTAAATAGCTAAAAGTTCATTTTCATTGCTTTTAGCATAGAAATAACCCATAATATTAGGGTTAGAGTAGAGTAACAAGGATAGAAATGCGTATTTGTATCTTCGGTGAGCTGACCCTCGAAAGAGAAGCACAGGAGATGCAATTTAACCATGATGGATATCGACTAGGTGTTGCACGAACAACCTGTGGGAGAGAATAAGCCTTAAAACATGGCTACCAACAGAAAAGGTCACTCCTTCACTGGCTGTTTGCTCCAAAAACATTTTCCTCATCTCTTCGTCTTTACCCTTCTCCACCACCCCTCTCTCCCTCCTTTTCAGTGGCAGGAGGTCTGTAAGGGAGGCAGCAGGTAAGGCAGATGCCAAGAGCTCTCATGAACCTCCCTCCCTCCCTCCCTCCCCTAACTCCCTCCCTCCCTCCCTGCTCTGCTCTGTATCTAACAGACACCTGCTCCCTTGTCAACCCAGGACTCCCACCTGGCACCGTCCCACATGGCTTGGTCGCTGACGTCCACGCAGACACAAGAGCGCACACATCCAGTCACCACATCACGCTCGCATTATCAGCGCCACTTCCGCACTTATTCCCACACTAACTGTAAAGATGAAGTCCAGTTTTTTTTTTTTTTTGCCATAAACCTGTCGAAAAAGATTCACAACCCCCAAACGGCTTGTTTGAAGACATTTAGCCAGAAGGGCTGAAAGGAGAACAAAGACCATGAGCAAACTAACAAGGACGGCTCTAGTGGGCTGCACTCTTTAGTTTCTGAGGGAGCTCTATTCACATTCTGTTCCTCCCTCCCCTCGCCTCCCTCCCCTCCCTCGCCTCCCTCCTCGCTCTCTCTGCCCAGAAAGGTTTGAATGGACACAAGCCTCCTGCAGGCCAAAGTCAATTAAAATAAGAGAGAGTCTAGGGAGCCGTAGTATCCCTGGTTACTCAAGGCACCTAAGAGGCCATGCAAAACAGCCGTGTTAAGTTTAAGCCAAAGAATTCCTCGCTTATGTGCCTTGTGCAGGCTTCCCGGAACAGTAAAAATCTGGGATTTACCTCAGAATATATGGAAAAGTATATGGAATAACCGGTTGCTATGGCATTGCTTATAAAAGCCCAGCCGGTGCCAAACTATCCTGCGTAAACTGCCGGCTGGATTGTAAATCATGTCCAATCTGCCTCGCTGCTTTCCGACACAGTCACAGGATGGCCGCCTGGCAGCCATCAAACCTCTTTTTTTTTTTTTTTGTATTTTCACAGATGCCACGAATTATTCACCAACGCCAGTTTGATAATGAAACGGGAGCGACTCGTCAATCACGCGGTCTTTTATGGAGCGGGTATAACAGGTTACGGACCTGTCAGCCCCGTTTGACACATCAGGGCTGTGCTGCTCATTTTATCCATGAGAGGGGGTCATCAGATCGAAACTCGCGAGCGAACACCCTTAAACACTTTTCACCTCCATGCTCACCCTCTCGACGCTCCGACACTTCGGCACGGAAGCGAGTGTGAACCGGGTGCCGTAAAAACCGGAGTCTGTAAACTGACTTCATTAGCTCAGTTACGGAGATATTAAAGTTGGGTGAGTCATTCGGTGGCATATTCGAGGGTGAGTGATGTTTTGAGAAAAAGCTGATGAAGTGGGAAGGATGTGTGAAGTGGGAACATGTGATCGTCATGGTCGGCCATGTGGCGTCAAAATGTGACATATTTCCCCCCGGAGGTCTCTTTAAACATTTGCAATTAAACAGCCATTTCATTAAGTGAAAATGAGCTGCAAGACCAAATAAAAGAACACAATGAAAGTGTTTAGCAGCGTTGAAAGTAGAGGCGAGCAGCATCGCGCCGTGAATTGAAAGCATTAGCGCTAACAGTTATAAAACAGCCCGTCTATCTAGGCCACACAACTGCCTCCTGTCTGCACCTCATCTTTGTCTGCTGCCTTTTTTTTTCTTCTTCTTGCATTATTTCCTCTCCCGCGCTCTCTCTCTCTCTCTCTCTCTCTCTTTCTCTCTCTCTCTCTGGAAAGTCAGTGATGTTGGAGTCTTGTCAATGAGTACTTAGGCCCGTTGCCTCATGGGGAGCCAGACTTGCTGGCTAGGTTTTATGGCCCATTTCAGAGCTGCCCCAGCTTAAATACAGCCTCCTGCTGGCCACATGGCCGCAATGTCGTGCCATGTCCATCCGGCGAGGAAAACAGGGGATGAGGTGGGGAGGTGGTGGTGGGAGAGGGGGGTGGTGGGGTGGGGGGGGACGCTTGGACTCCTGCCAAAAAGGTTTTTTACTGAGGCCACAAGCATATGTGGCCATGTGGAGGCAAGCGGCGGACGGAGAAAAAAAAAAGAAAACGCCGCAGATTTTGGTGTTTCTGTGTTTGCCGCTCTGACATCCTGCGTTCTTTGTTGCAAAATCACAAAACCACTAAAGAGCACATTACTGACAGGCAGGAAATCTGTCCCTTATCCCTTTTAACTTCTCACTCGAGCTGTCAAAACAACTCCTGTATCAAAAAATATCCAGCTAACCACTTTATGATGCGAAGTTTTTCATCTATATGTCACGAAAAAACACAGTGTTTTGAAACACACAAAAAAAAATAAAAAGATGAGTCATTTATCTTCAAACAAAATCTGTGTTCAGAGATTTGAGATTAAGATTATACTGTTTATCTTAAAAGAAAACCACTTGGCGCTAACTGAATACAAACTGGAATAAGATACAATAAACGCAACGACCCCCTCGTGATGATTTATGCAGATCTCATCACTCTGGCTGTCATTTCTCGGTCATGGTTATACAGGAACCAAACCTTCGCCTGAGCAGGCCAGTGTTTTCAAAGATAATCTCTCTTGGCACATGCAACAAATCTCTTCATTAAAAACAGGGCACGCCATTCAGGGTCCCTGTAAAGTAAGAAGGTGGAAATCTATAGCATTTCAACCCCCTGGTGAGAATTAATTCCTTGGGTATTAAAGCCAAACATCTCCCACGACCAACATTCAATCTCCAGTCTGTTACTGTGTGGCGCTCCCTGCCACTGTAAGCTGATTGGAAGCAAAACTACTTCCAAACCTTCATCTTTGTGTCTTAATTCAGGAGCTAAAATCTGGCAACAGTATGTCGAAGTCTCAGAGGTTAAGTTTCGGAGCTTTCTGAAAATGACCGCATCAGTTTTAAACTATTTTTAAAAAAATATAGTACTTTTAATAACAGCTGATCATTTTTAAAACCAGGGCATTTACATGTTTCCATTCATTTTAGGCAGCCATTTTTTTTCCATTATCTTCTCAGTTGGGACGGCATGAGGATTTATTTTTCTAACTTAATGGAGACTTTTGTTATCGGTGTTTTATTCCTCTGTCTTTCTTTCTCTTCTTTATTGTTAATATCTCCTATTTAATTGCTAACATCTACTAATTTCCCTGCTTATTGTTCATAATGTCGCTTTTTCTAATGTTTTTACAAGCGCTAAATTAAGTTGAGATTATTATTCTTCTCTATTGATTGCTCAACTGAAGTTTCAAGAGTTTTCTCAATGACTTAAAATATGTAGAAAAGTGAAAAGCATCTTTATTAACTAACCACACACTAAGACAAATCTGCACAAAAACTCTGAATTCTGATTGTCTAGCTCATGACCGTCTCACCTCACCACACTGAGGTTCCTAAAAAAAACCTCCGCCATCTGCCTGGTGCACGAGCACACGGTGTGTTTTTTAACCGTGCACCCTTGCAACCAGATTATCAGATGAGCAGACCTGCAAAGAAGCAGCTTACAGGAGCCAGACTGTTTCCCCAAGCAACAGGCTGCTATTAACGAAGGCCCACCCTTAAGCCCTCGTCTACAATGATACTAATTAGGCACGGAGCAGATGTGCCCGGACTAGTGCCCACCTCAGGGTGCTGGGCAGGCCCGGTGGTGTCACAGTGGCACACGCTGGCGGCTGATTCACCTGCGACCTTTTCACAGTGGGCCTGGGGTCAAAGCCTCCCTTTTGGAGTACAGTGGGAACAGACAGTGGAGGAGCCTGGGTCGGGTCCTGGCACCCCTCTAGGCTCATTAGAGTCATCCATATGTGCAACAGAGCAGGATTTGATTAGAAAGCTTCCTAACGAAAAAAAACACTGAGCCAATGGAGACAATGAAACCTTATTTTAAACAAGCCAGGCTATCATTCTGGTACCGTACTTTGCTATAGACACACCATGTATGGCCTCAGGCAGAATTAACACATTTTAAATATGCATATATTGTGCATTTTTTTTCAATTTTACATAATTAATCTTTATTTCTTTAAATTAGATTCATGCATGTTTAATAATGTATTCTATACTGTAGATGTCTTTTGAAAAAATGTGTTTTTATAAATCTTTTAATACACTCAGTTAAAGATTCGCTCCACTCAAACTTGGGCTTTTCTTACGTTCATCTTACCTACAATGTCACATCTTGACTATATAATATCACTTATCCATATCATTCTATTTATATTTATCTCGACTATATGTTAAGTTTGTCTCTAGAGGTGTTTTCTCTACAGAAGAATAATGTCTGTGCACTTCCCTAAAATCTGGCGTTTAAACAAACACCAGGCAAGCTCACTTTGGTGCGTCATAAACTTGAGAGCCAATCATAGGCGAAGAATGCAGAGTGACTTTTCAGGACAGAGAGAGTTAACAATGACTAAGAACACTAACAGTGTGTCAGCCCTCGGCCCTACAGGCTATCAAGAAATAAAAACTAGTCTTACAACTCTGATCTGATTAAAGCTCAAACCATGTTTAGCTAAGTCCCTCCATGTTTCCTCTAATGCTAACTGTTAGCCATCTTGATGCAAACTGCTCTTATTCACTCAATCTAGTGCAGGCATCTTTTTTTTTGCACTTAAGGTAAGACAACCATAATAAACCTGATATGAATCATAGCTTATAATGTGTTTGGATATGGTTACACATGTTTACTGTCTATACCAGGGAGAAATATCCTCATTTATGACTTTTGCCCCAGTTTTCTTACAGTGATTAACAAAAGTTTCATCACATTATTCTGACTCTGACTAAAGCTAAACAACTTTCACTACCTGCTTTTCCACTAAAGAGAGGAGGCAGGGGTGTAATTAATCACCAAGAGGAACAAGTCATAAACTGACTTTGTTAATGGCTCCGATGAACAGCAGAGAACACAAGCGTGAACCATGACGCAGGCAAGATGATAAAAACAACGTGGGCGACATGCTTCATACTGTAAAAAAAAAAAAAAGAAAAAAGAAAAAAGAAAAACCCCGACGACTCAGACAACACAACAGCAGCCAAGTAGCTTTTCTAAATGACCAACCAAAGAAAAAAAGAAGCACGTCGGATGTCATTCCATGTGCGGTATGTCGACACATGTGCGATGTGGGGACATAAAGGCTGGGATGAGGATGGTTGGTTGGAAACAGCCAATGTGTATGAGTTTCCTGTGCAGCACTTGAACACACAGCCAGTACCTGAGTCAGACTGACACCTCCTGCAGCAGCTGGTTTCTGTAGGGTTCAAATTTTACATTTTACTGTACTTTACAAACATTTCTGGAGATATTCAGTAAAATGACAGACATTTGGAATTTTTTGTTGCTCCCTTATTCAACACAAGCCTATGAGATAACTGGATGGTTGAGAAACGTATGAGGTTATAATTCAAAGGCTGTCTAAGAAACACACTCAAGAGGAAGGAATGATTGAACACACTATACTTGAAATAAGCAAAATTATGGGTATAATGGGTTGCAAAAAAACTCAAAGTCAAAAGACTGTACTTTCACCGTGTCATTGCATAAAATGACAATAATATCCAGTGCAGGCAGTTTAAGGATAGTTGACATTTCTGGCTGTCACATCACAACATTCCTGCTGCTAAAACTGAAACTAGAATTGCCACATCATGGTTGTTTGCCTCCACAAACCAGTGGAGCTGAAGTTTACATCAAAGTCTGTCCAGATTCTGATATATATATTGTGAAAACTTTGAAGGAATTTAATAGAAAGGTATTTAAATGGTTTTACAGCAAAACGGTAGTTGCCATTCACTAGCATGTTTAATTTTAGAGGATAATTCTCAGTGAGAAACATAAAGTTTTTACTTAGAGAGTTTTACAGAGGACTGATAGGGAAGTTTTATCACATGGTGCAACAACAATCACCTGAAGCTCAATATCAGTGAATTGAATGATCTTGTAATGGACTACAATGTCTCATATATGGATGCTGCTGCAAAAAGCTACAAATTCTAAAATCTGCACACTTCTTCATACCAGCAAAGCTCACACTTAATTTCAAGTGAATGTGCAAAATTAAAGGAAATCTCCTGTTGATCCATAAATATCAGTTCCTGAGAATAGGATGTTCGTACAGACTGACAACCTGAAAGCTAACAGTCCACTGCTGTCAGCTGTGCAGAGGTATTAAACAGAATATAAAGAATTTTTATTAATAGTTATAGTTTGCCATAGTGAGACATTTAATAACCATAGGATATCTGCCAATTAATAAACTTACTCTTCTTTTTTGCTATCATTCAAAGTGTCACTTGAACGACCGTGTAGATCTTTATGCAAGCAGTTAACCTCCTGCCATAAACATTTGAAGGAAGAATTAAGTCCTATTGATGCCTTTTAAATCTCTTGTCATATTACTTAATTACCTTTTCTTATTCTGCTTTAACATGGTCCAATACTGTCTTTTATAAGTTCTTACAACTGTCTCACTCTCACTTCACGGCTTTAACCAGTTGAGGGATCACATTTCCTTTGACGGATCACTTAAAGAATTTTTTTAGACCTTCGCTCTCTTTCTACAGAAGGTAACTCACCGAGTTAAACACCTTCCACAGCTCTGAACACCTAAACCACAGCTGACAAATGAGACCAAAGGTATGATTACTTTTTACCTATGAGACTGATCATAAATTAGGATAAAAAGTACAGTGAACCTGCTGAAGTCTGCTTTTGGTCGCTGTTGTTTGTGGTCTAAGGACTTACAGTAAAAATAACAAGTAGGCGGAGGAATTCATGGCCCTTTTTATTATAACAAGAATCTCCAGTACCTACAGATACACCTTGTATTTCAATGCAATCTTAGAAGTCAGATTAGGGCTAAACAATGTGTCAAAACATATCTTACATATGTTTAACTTTGCAGCCCTGGTTCTTAAATTCAGCTAGAAAAGTTGGATACAGGATTTTACTGCTTCTCCGCTTGTGACATCAAACTGAGATGCAGCTGTAAATGGTTTGTGCAACAGGATTTCATCATGTCAAAAAGTTGGTGAGGGATTGTGGAGTCCCAGCCTCGTGCTTCAGACAGCACTTACATAACACCACGAACTGTGACTGAAATTAAAATTGTGTCCCTGTCAGAGATCCGCTGTAATTACAATCACAATTTAAGATCTGAACATTGTTGGATTTGATATAAAAAAGTTATTAAAAATCCAACTTTGGCTTCGATTGGATGACTAAAACACAACAACAGGTGTAAGCAAACTGTAAGCACTCGTGGTTGCTGGTTTTCATTAGAATGCCCCATGAAAAGAGTGAACACGTTCTGCAAATACGCCAATGACATCAACTTCTCCTGCATGGTGATTGCACTTATGTTGATTTGGGATTTTTGTACAAAAAAAAAAAAAGGGCAGTGCAACTTCACAGCTTGGTGGAAAAAAACAACTCCAATCCAGAGGAAAGAGATTCATCGAAGCTGACAAAACAACAGTAATGAATAGTTGGAAGTGAGGAGCGCGACACAGCTAGCCAGACGTCTCTTTACCAACACCGCCTGTTGCAAAACCTCTCTTGTCTTAGCATGTTGGGAGCTGTCCCACAGACACATTTTAAGGGGGGGAAAAAAAAATCATTGAATAATTGCCTAAACCGGGACTTTACTGTACAGCTAAAATAAACCCCTGTTGGTGAAGAGAAATGGAGAATAAATAATAAAGAAAAGAACATGCCAGAATATCATTCTCAACACTTGTGAGGTTGATAGAGAATAAAACGACACCAGCTGACTTTGTTTTAAAACAGACTCGTTCATTAAAGGAACAGCCCACCCAAAATCTCGCTTTTTGCTTGGAAAGTGACTGAAAAAGTTTTTTAGTGTGCTACTTCAGCTGAAGATCTTCAAAAAAAAAGGCAAAATCAACATATTTGTCTGTGATCCATATGTTCGGTTTGGCCAAAACAAAGAGTGCTATATGATAAATCATTTAAATTGATACCTCTGACAGAAATGTGGAGCTATAAGAAGAAAAGGGGAGTGACAAGCAGGAAGTTCTGAATGAGTTTTGAAGGCATAAAGCACATAAATCAATGGTGGAAAGATGGACTGTGCTGCCGGAGCGGTTTCTGTGTTTTGACAGTTTTCTTTTTAGTGTAAATAAACAGGAAGCTGCTAACCTTTCAGAGCAATTTTTCAAGCCTACATACAGTGAACATTTGAAAGATAGTCCTTCCCAAACATGAGCAAAACAAAAAGAGGGATGAGAATCTAAATGCAGACAAATATCCAAAATTGAAACCTGCTTCTGCTGTTAAATAAATCTAGACAAGATGAGATAACGAGAAAACACCGAATCCCTGATCTCAAACCAGTGAATTACCGTGTAGGAGGGGAAAGTGTGCGTGTTTCTGCAGAGAGCCTGGCTGGTTGTGCTGTGTGGCACCGAGGGGGAGTGGGTGTGATAAACTGCCAAGAGTCTCACGGAAAACGCCGCCTCAAGTAGGTCACCGCGACTCAGAGAGATAATCAAGGCCATTTTGACCCCTTCTGTGTGAGCTGTAAGTGGGTCAAATGCAGCAGTCAGCTGTTGCAACTCTATCACGAGGGGCGCTGCAAGGCACTCGTCATACTGTCAAACCCCATTCCGTTAGTTTAGGACGTGGCAGGGTGCCCGTCTGCACCCACCAATGCAGGAATCAACCCTGTGTGTGCCCCCCCGAGGGGGTAAAACAAGGTGAAGTTGCTCTCAGCAGCAGCAGCAGCAGCAGAAGCAGAAGCAGATCCACCTTCCCTCTTGTCACTGAATACAACCCCCCCCCCTGCAAACACAACCATCTTTAACTGTTGTCTCCTCCTTTTGACAGCTCGCAGCTTCGCAGCTCTGTCCTATTCACAGCCGCAAAGACTCTACCCCCCCCTCCTCCAACTCCATGTCTAAAATGCCACCCGCATTTCAACCAGACTAACTCCGGCGATGTCCCTGCTCATTTCTCACTCTTCACTGCACAGAAAAAAGGGGGACTCATGTGTCTAGAAACACTTCTGAGCACAAATCTGCAACAGCAGAACAAAGGCGATACAGGGCAGCCTTAATCTCTGCACTACTGAAGCCAGCAGCTATTTTAAAGCTCTTTCTCTGTGTCTCTCTATCCCTCCCACCTTCCTCTCCTCTCTCAAACATTCTTCCTCTCTCTCTCTCTCTCTCTACCTCTACCTCCCCCCCTCCTCCATCGTTTCCCTCCGTGTCTCAGGGCAGCAGCTTGCTTCTCTCTGTTTTCCTCTCCTCTCTCCCTGCGTGTCCAGTGACTGACTGCACAATACACATCAATTATTCATGGCTGCTCTCTCCGTTTCGCAGGCAAAACCAATCACAGATGGAGTCATTGCTAATGGGCTCCTGCTGTACTTGCCACCGGCTTCTTTGCACTCAAGCAACAAGTACCCCAGAGACAATGAGAGAGAGAGACAGGAGAGAGAGAAAACTGAGGGGAGGAGGAGGGGTGGTGGGGTGGGGTGGAGGGGTAACTTCATACAGCACTAACAGCCACGAGGAGAAGAGGAGGAGAGGAGGACACTCATTTGTGGTCAGAGAAGAAGAAGAAAGGTACGTTTTTTCCACAAATAATTCAGCAAAAAAAAAAAAAGAAAAAATATCAGGAGCAGGCTTCTGCAGCAGTAAAGGGTTAAAGACAGAGGGAGAGTGGTGGGGGGGGAGAAGGGGGGAGACAGACAGGGTGGTGGGTGGGTGGGTGAGGGGGGGCAAGCAGAGAGAGAGAGAGAGTGGGAGAAACAGAGAAACATAGAAACTGAGAGAGAGAGAGAGAGAGAGAACCAAATGCTTATCTCCTCACCTCGGATGTATGCAGCAGTTATTGATG
>JAPZDZ010000014.1:7393706-7414175 GCA_029783805.1 Acanthurus tennentii | reverse complement strand
TAAATATTCATGTGCGAGGGCTTTCACCCGTGAATCAGACCCCCCCCTACACACACACACACACACACACACACACACACACACTTTCTCTCTCTCTCTCTTTCTGCAAGCTTTAGAGAAAGTGAGAAACTTTTTGATTTTAACTGACAGGAGCTAAATATTAAAAAAAGACGCTTTGGGAGTTCAGGAAAGTGTAGACTGCTCCTCTCCAATATCCTTCTGCACTGATATGAGCTTCGCCTTCTTGGCTTTCATCCTCATTGTTCTTAAAATTTCACACTGTAGCGAGACTCTCGTAGAGTAAATTAACATGACAATGCAAAGCGTGAAGATTAATAAAAAAACAAAATACTCACTGTCTGAACGGTGACTTTATGAAAATTGATGGTTGACAATCACTCCAAAGAGAATTGTGTGGGTTTTTTTTTTTTTTGTACATTTTCTAATTTTTGTTTTTAGTCATCAGCAAACATCACACGGCATGCATCATAAACGATATATTTCTCATTAATTTTTCACTTGTTGTCTCGGTTGTTTATTATGCAAAACATTTCCTATCAGCGGCAAAAAGTAATGGCACAAATAATTCATACTTTCCCTTTTAGAACTCCTGGCACACTAAAATCCATAATATATAGAAGTTAGGGCGCCTCTAAAAGATTAAGGATGAAGTTGTGTCTTCAGGTGGAGACAGTGGCATAAATAAAGCTGAAAGGTGATTTTGCTGCAGAAGACATTAGGGAAATTTCAGAGGCTTTATTTGGTCAGATGTGACTCGGATACAAATCTCAGGATGCAACATTCAAGAGGCCTCTCCAAACAAGTGATTTTGTAGACAAATGAAGCAACCGCTTAGACATGTGAGGCTTCGTGAGCGCATGTGTGTGACAACCTGCCGCCATAAGTTGATTTAACTACTGAAAAACTCCAGAGAAATGAGCGATTAGATTGTTAGATACGTTTATTTGTTCTAAACTCATCTTTTTTTTGTGATTTTGGGGTAAAAAATTCACATTAAATGAGGGACTGGAACAATCATCAGGATATTTAAGTTCAAGATTGCTGCAAAAGTGTACCGTCAATCAATATCTTGGGTTTTGACAGCAGGTGCAGTTACTCTTTCATCAGTCAGCAGAAAGAAGTCTTTCCTGCTTCAGCTCTGAGCAGCTGATGGAGATGAATCAAAAAGGCTGTTGTTTTTTTTTCTTCCTCTCTTTCTACTGCACTACTTTGAAAGAAGCAACATGCCAGAAACACAGTCAAACTTTCCATCCCTGCTCATCGCGTGTCTTTGATCCCAGACAAATAAGAAAACAAAAAAGTGGAGGACGGCTTGTGAAACACGGCGGCTTTCAGAGGCATTCTTCCACTCTTGGAAGACTGCCCGCTCTTCTGAAAGGGGGTTTTTCTTCAAAGCAAACGCCGGTGACATTACCCATTCTCCTCCCAATTAAAATTTATTGAGAACATCCAGGACACACTGCACGGCTAATATAATCACAACTGGCTTGTCAAAAACAAACAAATACAGCGATCACAGGGACAAAAAAAAAAAAAAAAGGAATCCTTTTCCAGCCTTTTGAGTTCATAACCAGCATCTAATCCGCCGTAATGATTTACAATATGACAAGTCAGGCAAAATTTAGTGTGACAGACTGAATGAGACCTAACATAAATATAATTACAGCTCACATGATCATCTCCACCTCCCTCCTCCAAAGGAAGTGTCTGCCGATGCCACACAAAGAGGATGCAGCGTGCGCAGCCTCGAGTGATTCGCTTTTACGGTTCAATCCTCAAGATCAGCTGATGCCAAACATGACGACAACAACAAAGCCACAAGGTATAATGGAGCCATCAGTGCTAAAAGTAGAGCTTAGGTGGTCTCTGTGGATAAATAAGGCATCAAAACCAAGATGTGTCTTTTGACCTCATACATCCAAGGTCAAGCGAAACCACAGAGAAAGTGTGTGAGTGTGATTTTGAGAGTGATTGTGAGTATGTGCGTGGGTGTGTGTGTTGGGGGAGGGATCCAACAGCTGCAGCTAATAACTGGAGAGTAAATTTTAAGGATGGATGCTTTAAAAAATGGGCTGAAACATTTAGATTTAGAAGATTAATTGGCAAAGTTTTGAGAGAAAGTGTTGAAAATTCACTGGTTCTGACTCCTCAAATGCGATGATTTGCTGTGCAAATTAAACATCGTTTGGTTTTGAACTGATGGTCAAACAAAAAAAAAAGACTTGTAGAGTCATCGCTTTGGCATTTGGGGAACTTGGGAAAATTTCAGTTTTTCTGAAATTCAATGAACTAATCGATAAATAAAGAGAAAAATCAGTAGCTGCAGGCCTTATTACATTTTTCTTTTAAACAGAAAAAGTTGACAGAGCAACTGGTCCTTTTAAGTCAAAACCTTCTTCAAACAAGTGAACAAATTTGCCAGTAAAGTCAAAATATTTAGACAAGATTCCTCCTGCGTGTTCGCTGAAAAGGAAGGAATACATCAGCTGGTTGCACTTGAAACTGGAAATTTGGACTTTTTTAGAGTAGAAAACACTTGATTCTTGTTAGAAATGGGTTAAAATAAAGCTACTGCAACGGCTGAGTTTTGCTTATTTTCTTTAAATGCTTGTTTGGTAGATAATCTGCACACATGCATAAATAGATGTAGACTCAGAAGGATGCAAAAGCACAAGTTAGCATAAAAAGTCCAAATAATACAAAGGAAGTGTAAATATTAGTAAGTATTTAAGAGATTTTGTAGCAGCAAGAAAAAAACAGTTGTAAACTAATTCTCCCTAAAGAAACCCACTGTGCCCAACCAGCCCCCCACCCAGCCCAGATTAGGTTTCACATTCCTACCTCACAAATAACACACACACACACACACACACACAGAAGTGGAATAAGACACAGACACTGTTGTTGAGACATTTCTGACCTCAGACTTCTTCATCTCACAGGGAACGTTTACACCATAAGTCAAGTTATCTTCTCTCTTGTTCTTCATCCAAAATGTAGAGGCTCAACCCTCCCTCCTCTCAACACTCAGCCCCCCACCCTTCCATGCACACACACACACACCCCTCCTCTATCACCCCGCTCTATCACCCTTTATGCTAATGTAGCACACATTAGTGAAACCAGCCGCACATTGTGTACGGCCATGATGACAGGAAGGATGCTGGACCCTCGGGTGGGCCATCCCTCTCTCCCTCTCTCTTTTTTTCTCTCTCTCTCTCTCCACATGCCAGGCACATCACGGGCGCAGCCTCACACCACAGCGTCTGTGACTCAAACATGCCCTCCTTTTAGAGCAGATGGTCAAAAATAGCGGCCGCCGTCGACATTTTTGTAAGCCGTGGGACCCGTCGGGCCACAAGAAGGGGTAGGGGTGCCATGCGTGTGTGTGTAAAAATAATCTGGCCAGTTTCAGCTTCTCTCTGTTTGATTCTAACAAAGTGAGAACACCCTGTTGTTAGGACAAAAAAAAAAAAGCTTATGCAATATGCACCTAAAAATAGCAGCGTGAAGGGTGTCTGCATATGTGTCTCACTTGGTGTTTACGTCCAGAAACACACTTCCCAATTAATTAGCATTCGTCAGAAGCAGTGGTTGTTATGATATGTGTGATTACTTTCTGTGTGTGAAACAACCTCTTGTTCGTTTCCCAAAAAGCCCGCCGCTGAGGACGGGGGCGGCCCGCCGGCCACCGGACGAGGCAACAGAAGGAAACAGACAGGACGTGTTGACAGAAGAGTTATTTAAAGTCACCGCTGGGATCGGCATCGCACGTGGCTGCAAATCATGCTTTAGGTCACTCGCATGCCGTGCAGATACACAAACACACAGTTTATATCCAGCGAACCTGGCTGTCGATCCTTTGAACCTTGGACAAGTCGTATATTATGTTGAGAAGAAGTTTGGCTACACTGATTTGGCATGTCAAATGTATTAGGCATGTTCTGGGACATCTTTGCATGAAAAACAGCATAGTAAACAGGTGTACACACAGCACATGTCTGTACAGGAACACATGCAGGAGTGTGTTAGTGTTCTCGGAATATAAAAATCATGTTGATTGGATGTTCTTTGCAAATCAAAGTGCAAATCAAGACATAAAAAGGCTATAATTTCCCCCGATTCTTCTCATTCAAATTCAGTTTTTTGTGTCTTATTCTCACTTGTTATGTAAATGCTCGTACTAAATGCTTTAGTACAGTTCCCATCATGCTATGAGTGATGTAAACAGGTAGTATTGTGTTGCCATAGAGACGCCAAGTTAGCCCACTGTCATTTTTTTTGGGGGGGGGGGCTGTTTTTGTTTACATTGTGACAAATCTGCACCATGAAGCGTCATGTCTGCTTCAGTAACTAGAAGTTCCAGTTTACATAATGGACAACAATCACCTGCATCACTTCGACACTCCAGAAAGGGTTTTAACTGGACGGTTATGAGGCAACATCATAGTTCAAGGTTCAATTAATTCACCCATAAAAAACATGGAGGTTAAAGAGCTCATATTCCCATCAACCAATGCTGCTTTTAAGAGACAAAAAAACAAACAAATCAGGCAAAATCTTAAGTTTTGATGTGTTTTCTAAGAAATTCCAAGCAAATTTATTGATGTTTATCTAAGATAAACTACAGGAAGACTGCAATAACTTAGAAGAATATTTGCAAAGCAGCAAAGGGACGATTTCTGACCAAAAAATGCATAAATCAGGCACTAAGGGTTAACATAGTCCACCCCATCCAGTGCAGGGACGTCTGTCAGGCTCTTCTTTCACTGCCCACAGCTGTCACGTCAGTGTATCGGTTCTGGTCTGTGATGCATGCCTTGCACCTGGGTAACCGACCGCACACAGACACCGTGTAGCGGGAGGGCGCGGTGTAAGCTGACACACGCGGGCGGTGGGTGTGGTGTCACCGCTGTCTGCGCTTCGTCCTCAGTTCGACTGTTTTGCTTGAGCAGGGGTGGAAAAAAAAAAAGATCATGGCACAAAGGAACAAAATCAGGGGGAAATTACCCACATCATGTAACCAGAGCTGCAGCAATGATGTAGAAATCCGGACATACGTCAAAAGATGTTGATCTGATTAATCAGTTAGTCGATCAGTTGATTGGCTGGTCAGATTTGCTTTAAGATCTTGACTGTAAGACTAACAAAGTAATGCGTGTAAGCCACTTTGGGCTCCTAGAACTCATGAAAAGGCATATTTTTACTATATTTGGGCAGTTTATAGGCATGATTGCTAAACAAATAATCCCAAAATAGTTCATATTATTTTTAAAAGTAATCATCTGTCGCAGTCCTGTTTTTCTCACACAGCACTCTTGTGTCTGAGATGCTACTGTACGAAGCAAAAAGGGTTCTGCAGCTTTTTCTGATGAATCATTGCCGCTGTTCACAAGTGTTTGCATTACACTCTCATGTTTATATTTGAGAGAGGAGATCAAACCTGGAACAGAGCTGAACTTAGGGAAGTGAGGGCCAACTGAAGGGACTCCTTTCTCTGTTCAGGCTCTGCAAAAGCACAAGAAAGACCAGTTTTCTTAATCAGCTTCTGTCTCTTAGAAATACCAGCGTTTGAAAGAAAGTGGGCTTTTTTTTGTTTGTTTATTTTGGCTTTTTTTCGTCTTTGCTCTTTTCAAAGCTTAAAGCGGGCGTGGAAAGAATTTTTCCATGCATCAATCAGAATATAACAATTAAGCAGCTTTCATTAGCCTATTAATTGACATCTGACAAGAGATAGTGAAAAATGTTTGTCATTTATACCCAGACACCCATAATGTCTTTAAATAGCTTGATTTTGATTCAATCAAAAGTCTTGAATCCAAACATATTTGGTGTTTAATTACATAAAACAGAGACAAGCAGCAAATCATCGCATTAAAAAGGCTGAAATCAACAGGAGTCCGAAATTTGATGACAGTTGTTGGGTTTTTTCCGCCTCCTAGGTCATTCCATTAGGATCAAATCACATGCAAAGAGTCCCAAGAAGCAGATTTATGAGTTTTTCCGTGTTAAACTGTTATTGTATCATAACTCTAAACATGCCAATCCAAGTTTTCAAGTGCTATAAAAAAAACAAAAAGGAAAAGCAGCATTGCCGCCTACGAGAGACAAAAAGCAACAAAGCTCTCTTCGCTTCGGGTCATCTCAGCTTTTGTCACAGCGACTATGCAAAAGAAAACAGGTGAAATGCAAAGCAACATTTGAATGGAGGCCCCTCGTGTGCCGACATACGGCGGCAGAGGAAGGAGGAACGGCGCGGCATGTCGGGGATTTTATCTCCTCGTGTTTTACATCTTGATAGCAAACTGGAAAGCATCTGACATTTGTGTTGAGGGTGGAGGAGTAGGAGGGAAAGGGACTCAGATGGGATGGAGGAGGTGGGGGGGGGGGGTGTAAGTTGGTGTTGCTGGAGAAAGAGATTACCCTCAGACCTTTTCTTTAAGAGGGGAGACAGAGAATTGGAGGTTGGGGTGGGGTGGTGGGGGGGACATTCCCTGTGTATTAGTAAATCCCAGTTAATTTTCCCTGTCAGAGAACAATGAGATATGGACCCCCGCCGGCTCTGTTGAATGTAATTCCACCACTTGCTCAGAATCACCTTCATTACTCATCAGAGGTGTGGATCTCTCTCTCCTTCACTGGAAGCTGCGATGCTTCAACGGAGCCCCTCAGGAGGGTTTCCAGCACCAGTTTTTTTTTTTTTTTTTCCCCCCCTCAACCAAGATTACACTTCTTGAGAGATTTTTAAATTTCGAGAGCAGCTGCTAGTTTCTCAGTTTACGCTGAAACTTAAGAGGTGTGTGTTGGGGGGGGTTGGAGATGTGTCTGCCATGCAACGCTATCCGCCACTGCGAGACTTGACAACCCTTCAAGGTTCCGGGGTTGGACCCTGTTTAATTTATAGGAGATGAGACTCCGGAGAAGCCGGATGTTATTCATGATTCAGAGCCTTTCATTTACACTTAATGCTGCTGTGCCGCGCTGTGACATCATCCGCGTATGTTTCGCACAGCATGTCGCATTCAACATGCATGAGCCTAACGGCTGCTAGACTCAAAAGCTCCAATTATATCCATCATGGGTTAAAACTGGCAGATTGGATTTAGGGTTTGTTTTTTTTTTTTTACCACAACTATCTTGTCACACTCCAACTCGCCTGTTTTGACTCTCAAACCCTGCTGATGGTAAACAAAGTCTTGGTGTATTTTAATTACATTTGGGTTTTTTATTTTGACTTTCACAACATTCAGAGATTCAGAAAACGTGACAGCCAGCACTCAAATAACCTTTCACAAGAACTCTGCTCATAGCTGAGACCATTTCTGCGTCTGATGGTTTTTATTATAAACTCATTTGCAAATTATTTCATCTTGATAAATTGGCTGTTAAGTCCATGAAATGTCACAAAACAAACATTTACCATTTCTCAGAATTGTTGTTCTGTCAATATTTAACAAGATTTTAAACTTACTGACAAAGAAAAACAGCGAATTCTCGTAATTTAAAGGCTTCAGTCAGCGAGATAAACAGCTAAAACTAATAATCATCAATCAATAGTTCCGTTATTTGAACAACTGATTAATCAGATTGTTGTTTCACGTCAACCATCTAATGGATCAAATCGAATCATGACCTCTGTCAATCACCGAACGCTAACAACAAATCCCGCTAAAGTTTAAACTCCAAGTCAATTTATTGATTAGCCTATTTAAAGAGAATTGATTTGAACAGACAAATTAACAAAACATTTTCTAAGTCATTTTTTAAAGCAGAAACATTAAATATTTGCTGGTCTACGTATCTTAAAAGTGATGCATTTCTGTTTTTCATGGCCATACACTATAGTAAACTGAATATTTCAAGCTTTTGAAACGTTTATTGGAAAACATGCAAAGTTGATTTCTTCACAAGCAAAACACGTGAGGATAAAAGCCTTGATTGCAAGGATATTTATAGGCCATTTTTTTTAGCTTTTTATATTTTCATTTTATTGGCAAGACAACAAGTCCTGAATATAATTGTTAGCAGAAGACCAGATATCCTGCGTATAATTAATATTATAAATAAAAAGGGAATTTTCCTGACGTATCAAGCAGGCGTGGGATCAAGCCAAAAATACAGTATTTAGACCTATTAATCACAAGATGTGTGTTTCCTGTTCCGGCTAACTTCCCCTCCAGCATGGCTGCAGCTGTAAGAGGAGGCAGGCCTATTGTTCGGACTAACAAGGGGCGCAGAGGTCACTTGCATTTTCACAAGAGCTTTGCCAGAGGGGCTGGGGGAAGAAGCCGGCACACTAGTCTGTTTGGTATGGATCTACACTAAAGCTTTTTCTATAAAGTCACATCATTCCCAGTCTATTATAACGGGGGATAGATTAGATTAAGTGAGATTATGCAAAGAGGGGCTCCCTAAAAAGAGCAAAAATAACACACTCAGTACTTAGCAGGCGAGTCAACAGTGGGATTAAGCCAAAAGGACACGTTCAAATCCAATGCTAATATGCACAATGGTCATCCTACTGAAGGCTCAGCTTTAAAGTGTTGTTGCTTCAAATTTTGCAACACATTTCACAAGCTGCAGCAGCAACAGAAATCTGACTTTTATTATCGTATTTTTGATCACGAAGCTTTAATTAATCTGCAATTTGACAAATCTGAAAAACCCCAAAATAAGGGTTATTTTTCTTCTCTCTGACAGTGTCGCCCTCGTCTTCCCTCCCGTCGAGCCCTCTGTGTGCGAACACTTTGTACAATAACAACTGCTATCACCAATGCTAACCGAAACTATGCACAAAGTGGTTGCACACTCTAACATGATTAAATGATGTGTGATCTGGCGTCACTCCCAGCACCTCTCCCATCCCTCGCTTCGCTCTGTATCTCCCTGCTGCACGAACACAAACACACACGGATTCCCTTTCCCTGAGCCGTGTTTTGAAAATAGAAGCTTCATATTAACAGTCAACAGTCAGGCCGAAAGGCTGAAAGGTACAGTCTGACCATCCTCTCCGTCACGAAACACCTCCGTGGATATCTGCACTGTACACATGTTACCGCGGCGAGCGTGTCATCGAGGAGGAGCGTCACAAATCTTCGCAGACACACACACACACATGAGGAATGCAGGGTAACACATGTGGGAAGAACATGAAGAGCAATGCTTATTCTGTTATTGTGAGTGGTGAAAAAATTGGATCATTTTTACACCAAAATTAGCACGTTCATACAGGGTTTTTTTTTTCAAACCTGGGAAACTTGCTAAACATAGGCGACTGACACATTTCCCACTGGCAGTGGATGAGCTGGCGTGTCATGCTTGACATCACGAACACGCTAGAAGACAGTGAACAGAAGAAAGCAGCATGAAGGCCAGTGACAATGTTACAGTACACCTTTTTTATATCTGCTATTTCAGTGTCTCTTTCAAACTGAACGATATTTGAGCGCCACCCAAACAGAGATGGATGAGTTTTGTGACTGAAAAGTTACCAACAGAGGTGACAAGTCTTCATGCCACCACGATAACTAATGTTGATACAGCTATGTTGTCACAGCATCGTGCCGGAAAATTGTCGTTTCCACTCGGTTGTAGATAAAAATCCGTGACCACTGAGGAGTCATTGTACTTGAGAGTAATTGCTTACAGTGCCCATTTCTACTGGAGTGAAAATCCAGATGTTAGCGAGATTTTGTCCAGTGTGAAAATGGTATTTCTGGGGTGTAAAGTCTGAGTTTGTTCGCCTTGAGATGAGGAAAACTTTAGGTTTTTGGTTCCAGGAAGAGAGGCGACTTCTGGTTTGGTTTCTGTGAGGACTGACTCTGTGAAGCTAACCTGCTCACTGGCAGCTTTCCTCCGACAAACAATGAGTTTCTTTTCTTTGCCTTCACCAGAGTTCAAAATGTTTCACTTCCTCATTGATTTTGTTCTTATCAGAGCACAATCATTAACGGATATCTGCTGTGTATCAGAGTCAAAATCCTGGTTGGATATTAGTTTATTACTAAGGACTATCTAAAGTTACCGCTTTTATGTGGTCAGCCATTTGTTTGAACAGCAGTTTTTGTTTCCCAATCAAATATTTCACAGCATCAAGTCACCACCAGCTCAGAATAAATCCTCCGCACGTCCTTCTGTTTGGGAGTGAAAGTTTGTTTTTTTATCACTGTGACTGTGTGCACATGTCAGCTGTCACTTTTTAGCATCAGACTGATCGCTTTTTGCAGGTTGGAAAACATAAGGCACACTGCACTGCGTTTTCCACTGAAATGTTAACTACATATTGTGTCTCATTTATCTTACAGTTTCCCCATTTCGGGAGTTAGTCACCTCAGAGTTCAGAGTTAAGCTAGGAGTTTATTAAACCTGCCTTTTGGAACAGACTCTTGGAATAAAATTAGAAATACCGCAATGCAATGTAATAATACTGTGGGTGTGTGTATGTGTGTGTGTTAGTGTGAGACAATGGGTTGTGAGTACATGTTGCATCATTTTTTTTAAAGGGTCACAAGCTGTTAACACTCACTACAAAAGTTCTCGTGCTTTGCAAAGTGTTACTGGTTCATGGAAAGAACCAAACACTCCTGGACTCTTTCATTCACACCTACCTGCTCTATTAACAACATTTTCAGTCAACTTTGACCTTTTTTGGGCTGAAGTTGCCAGACTTTCAGACTGTCAGGAAACATTCGATCTAATGGCAGTGTGCAGGATTTTTATATCCCCTCATCTGGGATTTACAAGCCAAAAAAGGTTATGAAAGAGATGTTACACTGTACTAATGCAACATATTTTATAAAATGTACTCAGCTTTGCATGTTAAATTTTTATCCGAAAAGTAACTGGCTATAAAACAACTGTAGCAGAGTTCAAAACCACAGCATTTGCCTCTTAAATGTGTTGGATTTCTAGTATATCGCAGCACAAAATGTACTCAAAGTGCTCGAGCAAATGTACTCAGTTACTTTGCAGCTGTTAGTTAAACTAAACAATCTCACTGCAAGAGCCGCTGCAATATTAAATAACCTTTTACATCGCCCTAATTGCTCACAAGTAACATAATAACGGGATTATTTAACACCAAGTGCTGTTTGACACCAAACTAAACCTCATGATTAAGCTACTCCAGCTGCCCAGTGACACACTTTCTGTGCAGAGAGTGCGAGCCACGCTTGCCCTGCACTCTCCTCGCTCATTGAAAATAGCCATACCAGCGGGGTGATTCATCCCAGGAGTTTATTCTCTGGAGCAAAGACAACACAAAAGGGACCTTGAGCGAAACCTACACAAACCTCCCACAGGCTCTGACCGCGGAGGGAAGAGCAGTCGGTTGAGACGCTCACGCGCTCGCCTTTTTCCTGTTCGAGTGCTTCAGAGCGCTGCTCGCCGCAAGTGGAATTCCCAAGTCAAATCAATAACATTATGACATTATACCCCATCTAACAACCATGTTTACCAGCTACTTAAGCACACATTGTTGGTAAAAAGAGGCTCAGGCTGCAAAACCACTGAGAGAAAAGGTTTAGTTTTGTGGCTATGCTGCAGTCTTTATCTCCTGACTGTTTGGGTGTAAAATGACACTGTGCATTATGTTGAGTTTCGGGAGTATTTCCAGACAAAAGGGACATAAGGATGCAGCGCACAGACAATATTTCAGTAGGTGAGTGTGTCTGGTTGAGGCACACTGGCTCTCATTCTGCTCGCAGGCTGGCCAGCAGTAGAGTTGGAGGTAATGAGGCCTCTTGTGTGTCCTCTCTGATCTGAGAGTTGAATTATTTCCCATGTGGCACAGCCATTTCCAGCTTCCGCCTTTACTCTCACCTCGTCGGGTGGGTGGAAAGGCGAGAGTGAAAAGCTCCCGCCCTGCACTGAAAACGTGTTGCCATTGTCAATCCACAGAGCCACACACAGAATTCAGGTTTATTGCAGTCCAGACATAAAAAAAAAAAAAAAATCTGTTTTAAAAGTCAAAAAGATTTATGTGAATTGAATTAGAAATACAAGCAAAATGTAAGGTTTTGTTCACTAATGTGCACCAGAAGCAGCTCCATGTCCTTAAATAGTTTCATTTTGCCTCACAATGTGCTGACGCTTCTCATTGGTCAAACTCAGAGTTAAGAAATGGTCTACTTCAGCAGCCAGACACACGTGCTGGGCTGCAGATCTCTGTTTCAATGTGTCTTTTGTTTGACGGCTGGTGTTTCAACATCCTCAACTTGAATAGAAGAAGGTCAGCCTGGTGGGGCCTGCCCCATGGTTATTCAGGAGCCCAACCTGGGGGCCCCACAGAGGTGGGGTGACAGGGAGGAGGGGACGGGACAGAAAACCTCCTCCTCCTCCGTCTGACACCTCCCTAATCTCAGAAGCCACTGGAAGTTTGAAGTTTTTCTCCCTGCACAAGAGGAGCTCAATCAGCGTTTAATCACACGTGCCATCGAGTGCTTGTGATGCAGGCAGATTGAAAGGTGGCCCATGCAGGGACTTGAGAGGAGAGCAATCAAAGGACCAGGTGCATAAAGATGGCAGCTCTTTAGTTTGACATCATCTCCCGTCCCGCATCAAGGCTGCATCTGAAACTTTTAAATCCCGCTGAGTCGAGGAGCCTTTCAGCTCAGCAGCTATTAAAGCCAACAAGACCCTTGGATTGCATGACAGAAATGTAAACAAAGCAACCGGGGCTGCTCGCTAACTGATATCAACACAGAAGTTTTACATGACCCTCCACAGCGGGATCCAAACAGTCTGCTGTGCAGAAAGGATTCGGATGCTGCAGCAGCTAAAAGAAGACACATGGAGGGTGAACTTTTTCAGCAACATAACAAAAACAGGAAGAGCTCTACTGGACATCTCACCAGAAAGAGACAAGAAACATCTGCACGTGTGTTGGTTTGTATGCCCGATGATTCCAAACTGGGATATTTCAAAAGCAAAAATAAAAAGAAACAGTGCATGTGTGTGTGTGAGAGAATCACTCACTCTCCTGTTTCATTAACAACTGGTTAGGAAGCTGATCAGGCAGCAGAGTCTGGCTTACTTTTTCCACTTGGCCATGCTTTTTTTTTTTTTTTTTTTGCTTCCTGGACAGATGTCCAGCAAGTAGAAATGAGTCCAGTTCTATATGAGAGGCCCCCCTCAACTGGTTCTATATTCAGACAGCACAAATTTGGGAAGTCAACTTGTTAAACCCTTATGAAACAGCATTGACCTACAGCGGCAGGATAACTCCGGGCTGTGACATAAATACATAGATATTTCAACAGCACACACACGTGCTGCTGTTCACAAAGTTCAGAAATAAACACTTAACGTGACATTTAATGAATAATCCGCGCAGTGACCGCTGCCTTGCCTTGCCTTGTCCACAGTTCTCCCGCAGCTTGCATGGATCCCCTCGCAGCACCGCTAAAGCCACATTAGACAACCCATGTGCTTTGTGCACATCACAAGCCAAAGGTAAAAATAAGACAAGACCTACCTCTAAACCTGGCTCTCTCACACACACACGCACACTCACGCACAGTCATATATACACACACATAGCGCGGCATGATTCATTCCGCAAGCAAAAACGCATACAGGCTGCTACAATGTCGCCTCCAAGCCCCAACGCTTTGGAGATCAACGCGGCATCTGTTACCAACGAAATGCACAACCTGCTTAACAGCCCGCCGGTTCAATCCCGACGGCGCAGAGCGGCGTGATAGTAAATAAAAAGCTGCGGTTGATTATTACAGGCACCTACACGCTCCTCACTGCCAGTTCAAGTGGTCACTCTATTGTTGAGAAACAATCTGAGCCAAAGTGGAAACAAAACCTTCCCGAGACAAGAGCCTCGCAGCGCCACACGGGGAACAAGCAACGTTAAGTTTGCAGTTACTCACCGGGTTATTGAGCGGAGAAAGTCCTCGGTAATTTTCGGCTCTTGTTTTTAAATATCTTCCCCCCTCACGACCACTGAGAATGGGCTCAACGTCAGTGGGTGAGTAACTGAATAGAGTCGGAGAGAGCGCAGTAAGTTGAAGTGTCAAATTACATTGGCTATTCTATTACCAAAGGGACCCATGCTCGGTGGCTGCTGACAAAATGTGTCGCGGATTTTTACGCGGAGACGCCATCAGGAGGGAGCCGGGAGCGGAGCCGGACTGTCGTTCAGCTCAGCAGCCATCTGGTACACTGGATTTGCTGGAGCGACCGGAGCGAGTGTGGTACAAACCGGGTCCATCATGTTGTGTACACATAGTCTTTATGAATAAAATGCAGTGCACGTTATTGACATGTAGGGTCAGTCATTAAATAAAAAAATAAATTCTAGATTTTTTTTAGCAATTGAATTGATATCTTATGGTGTTTCTGATCGCAATTTTTCATAAATTATTAATTATGATGATGTTCAACAAAGTAGTATTGATCTGAATGTAAGCTGCTATTTATTACTTGAATACTTTATTACTGAATACTAGAATACATACAAATAGTAAGTAACAATGACGAATTTATGTTTTAGGCTAAAATATAAAAAATAAATACAAAGATGCCTAAAACATAAATTAAAATAACGCAGACTATAATAATAATGAATTAAAAAAGGATGTAAAAATAAAAATAATACAAATGTTGCAGCTAAAAATTCGAAATAGTACGATATTAATAATAATCATCGTATTAAATCTATAATTAGATTAACTGTGATTAAAATGTTTATATAGTCTGATCTGTTAATTTGTTATATGAATATATTACAAAAATAAAAGTTAATTATAATACTAGAGTCTATTTTAGTCAATAAGAAACACGCGCACGCCCTTAGACCTGCGCAGTGACGCACGCACGCGGGCGCTCCGTCATCCCGTGATCCTCCTCGGAGCGGACGCCACCCTCCGTGTTTTGCAGGTCGCCGCTCTCTGATGGAAAGCTCTGAATAACAAAGACATGTTTGAGAGCAGCAGCGGCATCAGCAGCAGCAGCAGCAGCAGCAGCAGTCTGGGCTGAGCGCTGACGTCAAGGAGCCATGACTGTGCCAAGCAGCATCCAGACTCCAGTCCACCACACACACACACACACGCACACACTCACACGCACGCACACAGTGACCTGCTGCTGCCACTGTGGCCTGTTTGGAAGCACCCCATGTCAAAAGTTAGACACACACCACCCTGAGTGCTGTGATTGACTCTCCACACTCAGGCTGTGATTAGGGTCAGAGTGGTGTTTTCTCTCCCCCTGTACACTCTCATGTTAAAAGTCACTATACATGTGATGCACTCTGCTGGTGTGTTTAAGGTCCCCGTGCTTTCTGGTCTGTGTATCTACCCCAGCTGTCTAAGTTAGGGGGAGGGATAGGCAGGAACAATAGGCGCCATTTGTCCTGCTAAAAGGTGACAGGAAGCATTGATTTCAGCCTGTTCCAGGCTTGTAAGCCATCCCTGAATTGGCTAATGTGAACATTTCCCTTTAGCAGAGATTGGAGAGTTTTCGGTAATTGTGGTTCACAGTGGCTGCATCTGGAGGCAGAAGCAAACTTTTAATTCCAGCCTACAGAAGCCACATCAATTGTATTGTTGCTACTGTACTAAAAGTAGGAATCAAAGAACAAACTGGCAAACACACAAAAAATAAAGTTATACAAAAGTCAATTATACTTTTGTTTAATTAAAGCCAGTCCAACCAGCTAAAAAAACACTATGGTTAATGTACTTTTAGACTGTGCAGCTGCTTAAGGGCATGAAGTAAATCAGAAACTGGAAACACTCCCTAAAATCTGATATAAATTCTATAAAAGACATTTTCTCTCTTAATAATTAATATTGTTCTTTTTTATAGAAATGCTATTTGAGCAGAAAGGTCAAATATTAATATTTTTATATTCAAAGACTTCAAATTAGAGCATAATGTAGAAGATGGTGTAATTTGGATCCATATTTTGTACCATACAGCTAATTTTAAACACAGTTAGGCAGCCGTTTGGTTCTCTCACCGGCAGGAATTCCTAAATTGCCTCAGATTAAAAAGCCTAAAATAGCTCTCATTCACCAATTTGTCTCAGGCCACTTAAGCCTGTCACACTCAGCTGGAGGAGCTACAGGTATTCTTGTGGATCAGTGTAGCCACACTTCATCAAATAGTGTGGATGCGATATATGTTCCACATGATAATATGAAAAACATTACTTCTTTATATACAGTTCTTTATACTTTTAAAAAAAAAATATGCAGAATGAGTGACCATGATTAAATAAAACCTTCCTTGCAGTCCTTCACTGGGATGTTTTAAGGGATCACCCTGTCAGACCTGAAATCACACATCACAGTGTTGTGACACTTTCTTTTCCCACACGATCATGATGTGATACACGCCAGCGCAAGACAGACACACTGATCCAAATATAGATAGGGATTTTTCCTTATCACAAACTGGGTCAAGGAGACTGAGTCAAAAACAGTGTGTAAGTGAATTGCTTTAAAGAAGATACGCAAAGTGATGTTTAAGAGTGGAGCGTCAGTGGGCTCCAGTCCAGACACAGATTTATCTAATATGCTTTAAGAGCATGGACATGCTGGTCCAGCTGTTAACACTGTCACCCCACAGAAATGCATTCACAGGTTTGATTGCCAGTCTTTATTTGCTGATCTGAATTTATTCTGGTTTTAGAGACCAAAAAATAACTATTTGCAATTTAACACAGGTTTCTTGAAGTGATAAACCAACAAAGTTATAGGTGCAATTGTATTGGCTGTACTGATGTGCAATAGCTTTGAAACATTCTGTGCAAAATTTTATACTGATGCTCTCATTATGCTTTTTTTAATCTTTCAGACTACTATTGATGAATGTGTTTTTAGGTGCTGCAAAGCAATTTTTGTTGTACTGTTTTGTGAGATGACAATAAACCTTTCTGGTTCTGATTCTGACCTAATATTGCAGTTTGTAGAGTTGATAGTAGTAAAAAAATTGGAAATGTCAACAGTGGTGATGCGAGACAGAATGTCCTAAATTTTTAAAAATATTTAATGTGAACAGCATTCTCTTACAAGTGTTTTTGCAGCCTAAACCTGATCATTGACAGGATGCTGGATATGTGTTTAATTTTCAAATCGACATGGTTTATTTCAGATTGACTCATTCATCCAGATTGTCTTCCCAAAGCATGCTGGGTGATAGCATCACATTGAATAAATGATGGTGCCCATTGTTTGTTAGCTTTTTTACGAGAGGGATTTACCTGCCCATAAAAATGCATATTGTGTGGTAGTCTGGGTTGTTGGCCAGATGGCTGTCATGAAGATGAATGAACTGAATGTGGGTAACATCAGTTTTCACCATGTCTGCTTTCATATCAAGTTTTATTAACTTTCTGACACAAGCTTGGATTACATAAATATACCTCTGTTTCTTTGCTAATACTCTTCTTGACATGATTATTAGTTTAGATTTGTTTGCAGCATGTAGAAAAATCCTCTCAGAGAATTGCAAAATACTCCACAGATTATGGACTTGCACCCTGAACGCCTTGCTGCTCCTTACATAAAACCAACACAATGTAATCATTGAAAGTGTAGGCACGGAGATGTCTGTGTTTTCATTTACAGTTCCCACCTGGTTTATGAATGAACAACCGCCAGGCTCCAGAGACCAGCCCACATCCTCCGCAACCGACCAACCACTGGCTGTCTTCCAGTCCAAATGTGTTCACAGTGCACACTTTTACTCCGCTGTGGACAGAGAGCTCATGCTGCTTGGCGTCCAAAAATATGGAGAGAGATAGTGCTGGAATCGTACATTCCCGAGGGTCTGCTTAACTGCAATGTTTGAGAGCTGTGCTGGCATATTTTGCTCCCACTTTCTTTTGCTTAAACATGAAAATGTGAGTTAAATTATAGCTGCAGACGACAGAATTTGTGCTTTCATTTTTTACCAAGCCCCTCAAGTTCATGCGTGTCCTTCCCCCAGACAACAGTTTTATTAGGGGTCTGTTGTGTTATGGGATTGTGGGTGACCTGCTGGTGACAGCACTGCAGACTGAGCAGCGGAGTCTGGTCAACAAATAGGATTTCAGAGGATGGAGGGAATCAGCAGGGTAATGGGGAGGAGAAGGAGGTGGAGGAGAAGGACAGGGCTGTGCAAACAGTGGAGACGACTATTGCACTCCATTTGACAAAAAAGACATGAGGGAAATGTGATAAACCCCATTGATTCTCATTACAGCAGGAGAGGCAAGCAGAGAGAGAGCAGACATACCTCGACAGGTTGCGGTGAAGCCTCCTGATGATTTTCAAGCCCTCGTTTTTTTTCCTTTAGACTTTTTTTGAGCAGCACCAGCAGAAAGCTGGCTGCCGGCACCTCATGCTGCTCTGCTTTTGGGGGAGCGGAGAGCCAATCAATGTGTGCTCACAAAGGGGGAAGAGCATTCAGAAAGCCAACTGTTCCCTCAGGCCATGGGCAATGAAGAAGTGGGAGAGACAGAGGGAGACAGTGCAGAGAGAGAAAGAGGCGAGGGGGTTGACAACATGTTTCCTTTGCTACTATATACTGAGAGGAATAACATGATCACTGCAACACTGACATGCAGCAAATATAATACCGGCTCTGCTTCACTAAAATGCATGGATACAATACCTCACTTATTATTTAATTTCATTACAATATATTAAATTATATTATTTCCCTGCTTTGGCTGCTGCCCCCGTGACCTGACCTTGGATAAGCTGTAGAAGATGGATGGATGGATGGATGGACAATATATTAATGTCTTATTTTTGATTAATTAGTTAGTTTAACTAATTTAACTTCACAAAAGAATATTGTTTTTCATGAATTTCAAGAGCCAGAGGTAAGTTTGGAAAATTGCTACCAAAATTTTGCCAATTAACAATAATCTGAAACAGAGAAAGAGCATCAAAAGTGTTGCATTTTCAAAAATTACCAAAATTATACATAAATTCTTTGTATCTATATGTGTCCACAACCCACATTTATTCAATTTACAGTTGTGTCCTACAGAGAAAAGCAGCAGGCATGTTTTTCACTCCTCTCCAGTTGGTTTAACATTTAACAAAACTGTTAATCAGTAAAACTCCTTTATTTCAGTATCACACTCCTATAAAGTTGGGTAAATGTCAGTGATATGTTTTGGGTTTTTTTGTTTTTTTAAAGACCACAGTTTAATTTGAAACCCTTATCATTCAAAGTGCACACTTCCAGTCTGTAGAGCTTTTCAACAAGTCCTCCAAATAAAACAAAAAACATATTTTGATGACCTCTGAAGTGACACACGAGAGTATTTCCCAATTGGCAGGACCAAATAATTTCTTCATTGCTTCCAAAGCCAAATTACTGGTTGTAACTGTTTTGCTGGTTCAATTCCAGCTGGTGACCTTGGTTGTCAAACTTTCTTTGTCCCCGTTTTCCTGCTTCTGCCTGTTCATCAATATCAAAAAAAGGCAAAAAAGCTCCAAGTTAAGGTTAAAATTTGATCAGATTTGGCCATAAAACTACATGGTGAAGAGAACATCATTGGTGTAAGGTACTTTGTGAAGGTTACAATGACACCTTTGTTTAAAATGATAATTTGCATAGGTAAGAGTAAAAAAGCATACGATTAAGGTAAGAAAACAATCAAATAGTTAGAAATGGATGGTTCAAACAAACAACTATGTTAAGTGTCTGCAAGAAGCCAAAATAAAAGAAAGAAACATAACCCAGCAGTCTCCTGTTTTTTTATCCTTCGACTCCCATGTTATTGACCCCGATGACATCATCAGGGTTTTTAAAAAATTTTTTTATTTTAAAAGAGTCCCTAGATCCATTAGGGATATAAGACATCTGTTTTCAAAATAAAACAAAGTAGCAGTCCCTCTAATGAGCATCTGATCACAATGCGCAAACTTGGTGGGGCGCTCCTTTAATTGATCAGTCATTTTAGCTCAGACTGATTAACAATGAAACATAACAAAATAATCAGCAGAATGTTTAGTATATTTTCCTTTTGAATTGCTTAAATTGATAATTGTTTAATAAAAGTGTTGATTAATTTCCTCATATTCATTAACTATGAACTTTCACTTGATTAATTGCTTAAATTGTCATATTATTTCTTACTTCGAGAACACACCAACAGCCCGCTGGAGAAGTGTGTGAGTTACAAAGCAAGCTTATCAAAATTAAAACTCATTTCACTACTCTTGTTACACCAACCTTTATTTAACAAATGTTGTCCTGCAGATGGGCTTAAATTTCCATGTACACAGTCCATTGATCAGTCATATGACCAATTGAAATATTATAGTTTTCTGTATTTACTCTGTAAAAACAAAATGTAATAATTACAACTATGTACCAAGTTATAAATGTGTACATAGATAAATTACAAATCCATATCATCTATCTATCTATCTATCTATCTATCTATCTATCTATCTATCTATCTATCTATCTATCTATCTATCTATCTAT
>JAPZDZ010000014.1:7371697-7387636 GCA_029783805.1 Acanthurus tennentii | reverse complement strand
ATGTTAGCTTAGTTTGCTTTCATTTGTTTGAGATGTGTCTTTTTATGAAGGCTTCTTGTGGCACAGGATGCATATTATCCAAAATCCACCGAAAAAGTGCATTTCTTTAAGTATAAATTCTGGATGGAAAGATGGAAGACCATGCAGGTTCCCATTGGACTATATGGACGTCTGGTTGACTACATATGTACGTACAGCGGCATGGAAAAGAGGCATAATTGACAAACTGTTAAATGTTTTGACAGTGTTGATATTTGAGATGACAGAGAGCAAGAGAATCCAAAACAGAAAAAAAGCATCATGTTAGCTGTGTTTCACCGGTTTGTATCCACCTTCATGTGACATTAACAGCTCCTAGAAAGAGATGCAGCATGATCTTCAGTTAAGGTTACATGAGAAAACCAACAACTTTTGGATTTTGAAGAATAAACGTAATTACTAACACGTAGAACTATAATTAACAAAATACTCAATGCAACTTTCTTATTTTAACTGACTCAGTGCACAGTGCTTTATCTCCTTTGTTTAATATCAAGGTATTAAATAGGTAAGAATCAATCATTAAGCATGATTTAATATTAATTACAACGTACTGGATGAATCCTACTCAGTACTTCCATCATCACATCACACAACAAACCAAGTCCCTGATAAGATTAACACAATTTCAGAGGACATATCAGTGCATTATTACAGCATCAGAAATGAAAGGACTGCAATGATTTTTCACCATTTGTAACAGTTCTAAAAGATAATACCACACAGAAACTCTGTGTGTGTGTTTGCGTGTTAGTGTCTGTGTGTGCGTGTGTGTGTTTATCATCGAGTAGATCTCCTGTGTGTAGAATTGATTTGTAAATAAATTCTTGAGAATTCCTTTCAAAGTGAAATAAATCCCATTCAACCCAACAAGCTGCTGGCACAGTCTTTGTTTGTCCATGACTAAACAAACAGGAGCTGGAACGCTGAATTAGCCTCTGTGTTGTGTGTGTTTGTCGGTATGACTTAGGCTACTTTTGGGGACTCGGGCTAAAAGCTCAAGAACAGTTAAGAGGGGATCGCTGCCTCAAATGGGGTCAAAAGCTTTTTTACCCTATTTTAAAACGCTGATTTTTGTGTCAGTGCATATTGTTTGCTACTTCAGATAGAGAAATATCTATCAGCTGTGCAGTTAAACATCTCTGCATCTCATGGCGGGAAGAAATTATATTAAAGGGTTATTTCATCTCAGCCATGCAGATAGTTTAGGTTTTGGCTAGAATTTGAATAGTTTGTCTCTGAGATAAGTATCTAATGCAAGCAAATTGAGAAATGCTGCATGACCAACAAAACAAAACAGAAAGTTCTGGGTGGCGCCATAAAACAACTAGTTTATATGACGTAGAGCAAAAATATTTGAAGCCTTCCCAAGTGACCACTTTTGAAAGTTGATATTTTAGTTAAAACATGGAGATAACAGCATACATTTTTTATTCCTTGAATTTAAACATTGTGTTTTTCACCTGAAACTAAAGATGCTGAGCTGTTTGTAAGATACAAAATGATAAATTAGTGATTACCTTATCGGCTACAAAACGCAAGTTATTATTGGTCATCGTTATCAGGTGAAAAAAAATCCTTATCCTGCATCCCTACTACATTTAATCTCCTTTGATTGGATATCTGTTTTTTTTGCTGCTGTTAGCATCTTGTGTATATTTACACAAGTAGTACTTCATGACAGAATTAAACATAAATTTACGGGGCATAACAACCGCAATTAATTAATGGGATATTAGCAGAGACATTATGATGAAGCGTCTAAATAACAAGAGTGAACAGCAGAAAGTCAGTCATGCTTGAGGTCCAGCAGGACACTTGACACCACACAAGGACATCTTAAGGGCACTGCGACAACCCGACGCACACACACATCGTACACACACACACACACACACGTATATGCGCACATACACACAATGAATCTCCGAACCTTAAGACCTTGGAGAAGCTAAACTATCCTCATTTCAGCATTATGTCTGTGCCAACTGTCAGAGGTGCCTCATGTTGTTTCATAATGATGATCAAGCGCATCAACGTGCAAGGCTTCTCTCCTTTTTTTTCCCCCTCAGCCGGCAGCCCTGCTTGCCAAATGATAAAAGGCTTTTTATGATCCTACTTTTCTCTTCCTATATGTATTGTTTGACATATGTTGTCCCCTATATTTCCCTGACCCTTCCTTGAACCCAACACATCCATTTAATGCAGTGGATAAATGGCGGCAAGCGGGTCTGTGCTCTGGGACCTCTTGGCACTCGGCTCGATGCTGAAAGAACACTTATCCCCACTCACCCACATCAAATTCATTTTCTGGCATTGAGCAGCGCCGTGGTCAGATCATTTGAGTCAAGGTAAACTGCCAATAGTACACGCCATGAAACAAGATGAAACATGAAATATGTTGGCACACAATGAGCAGTGTGTCTCCTTCGCAGTCTTCCCCCCTAACTTCCTCTCATTTTCTCTCACTCTCAGTCACTTGAGCTTTTGTGGCGCCATAACCCCCGAAAGGCAATTACCATGACAACAGCAGTCAGGATTTGCACCACAGTAATTAGTGTGGTTAAAAAAAAAAAAAGAGGAGGGAATTATGCTTTTGTCTGAGAATTGACATGACACACATCGGAGTGTAAGGTGCAGCCCCGGGGGGATGAACCTGCGGATAGAAACGAGGAGGTAAAAAATATCTCCAGTAGCACACAAAGAGAAAAAGCAGGAGGCTAGCCGTAGCAGGTCAGTGTATTAAGATCTCCATTAATCACTATGATACAGTGGAACCAATGAATTGAGCAGACCGTCTCTGTGGAAGTGATGTCATGCTCATGTCGGTCGTAAAAAATGATGGCGGAAAAGGGGTTGCTCCCGGTCTCAGCAGGGCTGCAAAAAAAATCATAAAACATCATCTGATGAAGAGACTCTTTCTTCAAGTATGTAAACAGCGGCTATGGCCCTTGATTCCTCAACAGGGGAGAGAAAGTGGGAGGGCCATTTGTTTTCCTTTTTCTTTTTCTTTTTTTCCCCCCTCATTCTTGTTGAAATTCCCAGCGTTGTGCATCCTGAATCTCATTGCCCTGGATAGCAGCTTGTTGGAGGTGTGTGCGGGCTCACCTCCAGCCTTGCTCAGCCGCTGTAATAGATGTGTTTGTTGCTAAGTGGCGGTTGTAATGGGATGCTTGTTTGCCTTGCTCGGTGCACTTTCATCCTTCACTGTAGTGCTAATGCCACGCAGCTATTTGTCTCGCGGCTGCAGAGCTTTCTGGTAGGCGAAGAAAACAAAGACGCAGGGAGTCGTGCAGCATCTTACGCTCCATGCACATTCGGATGTACAGTATATTGCACATGTGGGCTTCAGTATTTGTAGTCATTTGCCATCAATCATTGGGTGACGCAGCCATATCTTTTTCACAATTGTTTCATGCTGCCTTTGTGCAGAAAAGGTGCAGGTTGCTCAGATCAGGAGGGGTCCCCCAGGGGCTGCGGTCCAGCACTGAATAGCCATGTACACTGCAGTGCTCCATAAAGAGAAGCGAGGGAGACATGGGCAGTGATGGAAGGGGAAGGGTAAAGATAGCACCAGGTCTCTTTACATACACTCAGACTGTCACTGGCCTCAATGAATCATCCAATCGTGGCTAATTTTCATCGCCAGCCTCCAAAGAAAAGTCCCTGCTGCTTTCACTCCACGCATTCAAACCAATTCAGAGGCCCCCTAATGTCACGTACAGTTATCGCTGTTGTCAATGCATCATTTATGTGTCTGAGTATCTTGGCCTCTACACAGGATGACCCGAGGTCAGCCTGTGGTGTTATGAAATATTCAGCATCTCCTAAAGCAGAGACAGGCTTCTTTAATTTTTGCTCCGATGAAGTGAAATCCTCTTTGTTACGACACCATTAAAGCCTCTTCCTTTGTATTGTCAGATGCTGCTGCTGCCATACTGATGCAGTCACTGCAGCAGAGTGTGTGTGTGTGTGTGTGTGTGTGTGTGTGTGAGTGTGTGTGTGTGCGTGGTGGAAATACTCCACATTGCCTGTAAGTGACATTTAATTTAATTAGACATAATCATCTGATGGCGCATTCTTGTGAGTCGCAGCCACGACCTGGATATGTGGATTTGTGCAGAGAAATCCAGAGCATTAAACAATCTGTAACCTTGTTTGTTCGGGACATGTGCTGTTTGCTTCTCACATGATAAGTGTCCTGATCTTGTGGGGGAGATGCATTAAGTGTATTTGCACATGATTATTATTGCAATAAAACAAATAACTTGGGAGCTCGTGCAATGTCAAGGAAGCAGCGCGACAAACGTTCATTTAGCTCAGATTGTAAATGTCAACGCTGATTTAAAATGTTTTCTCAGAGATTTTATTTATCTCTGCATTTTGTCGTCAGTTTCCATTCTACCTCTATAATGGATATTGTAGGCTAGAGTGGAAATGGTTTCACCACCTCCCACTGTTTCTGTATTTTCTATCTCTTTATTTCACGTGTGGTGTCTTGAAACGTGGCCAGTGACGGAGCCTAAGTGGATTCCATGCTGTGTTTTGATAACTGGGCAGTGTAGGACTCCTCACTGTGGACCCCGAGGAGGCTCTGATTTCATGTCATAATGGGACCCAGCTGTTAGAAACAGAAACCAGGCTCTGTAAACGAATGCATTTTCACCTCAGTTCCTTGGTAAGTCACACCAGTGAGCGCTAAATGTACAATTTTACTGAAGGTAAATATATTGGATAATTGACAAAGAAAGCTAATTTTGAGAATGTGTGTCACCAGGGTCACAAAAGAAACAAGTTACGGTAATAATAGGTGGCAGTTTTAAGAAAATACTTCATATTCAGTTGATATAACACAACAGACTTCAACTACAGATTTTTAAGTTTAGAGTAAGATTTGATGAGGCAGGATAAGATTGAATTTTATTCATCCTGACGGAAATTGTTGTGCAGCAGCTGCAGTACGAAGAAGGACAGCATGCAAGTACAAAGGTTGGAAATTTTAAAATATAATGAGAACAAGGTTCAAATCCACTACATAAACAATGCAAACAAATCACAAGTTAATGGCAAAGTTCATTCTGGGTGGGTTGTATACAAATATGTATGAAAAGTATCATATACTGTAGCTGCACAATGTTTAATTTGCAGTAGTTATGGTTGTAAATAGTTAAAGCTGACCCATTAAACACTTTACCACTATGTTAATAAGTCAGAGAGCATAATTTTAAACTTCTGCACTTTTTGTTAAAGACTTCTTCATCTTGCATCAGATGGCAATTCAAGCAGCAGGACTTATGTAACAAAATGTAAATTTGTCAATGGAAAATATTAATGGAAACCAGTTAACCAGGGACCAGTTTCTCCTTCTTTGCAACACTATTATGATGTCAAAGCTACATTAATTGATTTTCTTTAAATGTAAATAGAATTTTCACTCTCCCTTTAGCTCTGCTCTGGTCTCCACAAATTCTTAAGACAGATATTCTCAGTTTTATTTTGTTGGTTTATTTATTTATTTTGTAAAAAAAAAAAACAAAAAAACAATAGCTGCTGAAATCTTTTGGGAATCAAGTAGATAAGAGCACTAAGAATGGACTTTACAGTAAATGTATAAAACCACTGCATTTGCACATAGTTATTTAATTTCATTGACAGTATAAAAAAATAAAGTGAAGTTTTATGAACAAATGTTATGGAGAAACCAGGATGCTTCCTTCCCTGTTTGCAGGGATCTGTTGCATGGCAGTGAGTCCAAACATCAGGCCTTCCTGCCCTCCACAGGGCTTCTACATGAAGAATGAAACAGTCTCGATATCTGAAGTTCACTTGGTGCCACATGCAAATGCCGACTTATCTCCAAATGGTGCTGGGGCCAGATCAGGCGAGGCAAGGTCGCAGCTCGCTGTGGTAATTAATTTTGGCAGTGGTGGGTTGTGTGCTCACTAAGGTTAGGGCGCCATCCCTCAGGGCTCACATGTGTGGTCAGATACTCCAAGACTACTCGATTATTCTGTAGCCCAGGGCTAAAGAAACAATGTGATGCTGCAGCTGACCATCACAAGAGTTGGAAAGACCTCAGACAAGCTCATTCAGCAGCTTCAGCGTAAGTGGTTTGGATGCACCTCTGCACTGAGCTGAATAGAAAAGCAAAAAAGAAATGCATTCAGTTGGGTGACCTCAGCACCAGTGAAAAATGTCGAGGTACAGCTTGACTTGGCGGTTTGCATGATAATATTACAAAGAATTTCTGAAGAGCTGGAGTTCATTTTCTCTCTAAAGTTGTGAATTCATCATCGGGAAGTAAGTACGGGATGAACTCCTGGATGTGCGCTCAAGGGCATGAGCCAGGATCCGGCGAGAGGAAAGTGTAATCTGCCTGCGCTGACACTGAGCGCTGACCCACGACCGAGGGCTGATGGGATACAATTTCAATCGACAGGCTCAGTCATTGGTAGGTACGGACCTGAAGCATTTCAGGTCATATTTCCCTGGCCTTCATTAATTGGTATTTTGACTACAGTCCTCTCTCTTGTGGTAGACCACCCGTCCACCCACATGAAGTCCTTGAAGTGTGACATTGCAATTACACTCACTGTGACACATGGAAGAAAATCCCAGTCTGCTAATAGAGATCTGGCCAGCTTCTTCCCCTCTCTGCTCTGAAAGGAAAAAGGAATTTTCAATAACATGGCCTTTTATAGCTGCTACCACATGGCAGAGTGAGGCAGAGAGCAGAAGGAGAACTACTTTCACTATTGATGGGTGTGTAAATGCTAATGGTTTGGCAATCAATACAGCATTACAGTGCTCCTGGTAAATATAATTATGATCTGGACACACTGTATAAATGATTGCATGATTGATGTGTTAAAGCACGAAAGCAGCACATTATGGCTTGGCTGTATATTCAGCACAAAGAAAAAGGTCAGCGAAATGGAAAGAAAATAATCAGAGCGGGTCGATAATCCTGGTGTAACATCGTATTTGTCAATGGTGGTGTCGAGCCTGGTTTTAACCAATAGCTTGATTCATTAATTGGCAAAGTGTCTCATTTGCATCAGACTGAGGCCTCTGTGAGTGCCCGTAATGAAAGCACACTTCTTCGATCAGCAAAATGAATGCAGAGCACTTTAATGGAAGTACTGTTGTCATCATTCAAACAAGACGCCCACAGTCACACAACGGGACCTGCTGGAAAACAGCGCAGGTGAGTCTCAGCAAGTCTGCAGAGTAATTTTAATTTAACACAAGTTTCCTTATGATGAGAGGTTTTTATTAGAAGCAAGTTAAGATGTATGAGACAGTATGATTAAATGCCATTGTTACTGTTAAAACACTACGGCATCAGGTTAATAAAGGTCAAAGACAGTTCAGATCAAACTGCTTCTGATGCCATGTTTACACTGAAATGAAACACACATCACTTGTCTGTGCATTTGCTGTGTATTCCTCCGAACTGTCCACAAGCTGATATAAAACAGATAGAGAGAAAATGTGTGTGTGCATGTGTGTGTGTGGATGTGTGTGTGTGTGAGAAGTCTCCATAAAAATCTGACTTTGGCTTGGAGGCACAACTTGAATTGCATGACTAATAACATTTAATGACCGAAAAGATTCTGTTATGCAAACTCAGAATAATTCATTCTTTTTTAATTAAGGGAGGTACTGCAGTCACGTACGCGAAATCAAGTCTCTCATACAGTATCTGTGATGTCCAGAGAGCAAATGACTAGTTACTCTCATCATAATATGTCTCCAACGGCAAAGTACACTGTGCGGTGAGCTCTGCCAGCCTGCGTTTTGACGTGCAGCATCCAACAAAGATGAAGTTAAAAGTGCTTCCAGTGGGTTGATTTTAATGATTCACAGGCCTTGCTGTTTTGCAAGTGCTCAGGTGCAGGAGGCAAGAAATATAATCAACTGGCATGGGATGCGCACAGCCCAGGACAATAAGGCTCTGCAGCAGGTGATTAAAACCACCCAGAACATCATTGGTAACCACGGACCAAAGCATCAGTGACAACAGTGAGGTAAAATGCCTGAGCAGAGCCCAGAGGATGTTAAAAAGTCAGTATGCAGCCAGTCTGCACAGCCCATAACAAGAGAAAGGTGACAAAACCATCTTCAAATGGCAGAGATGGAAGTTTAGAATACATCATATGGGAAAAAACACCAACATGACAGAAGCAGTGAAGGTGAACTCATAACAAAAACAGGCTGTTAATGAAAATGATGTTTAGGTTTTAATTGATGATACAATTTAAATTTGCTATGTCTTAATATTATGCTTAAATAATTATATTATTATATTTTATTATTATATTATATTATATTATTTCACAGGGAGCCATTAAAATTGTCTTTTGTATATTTTTAGAACATTAGCTATTTTTTTATTATTTTTTGTAAATTAAAATATCAGATATTTGCCGTCTTAATAACTTCCTTAGATGCTTATAATTAAACACCAAGCTGTTATAAAATTTTATTAGATTAAGAAATTATTTAATTATATGTATTATTGGAAAAGTAATTATTTTATTATCACTAAAAATGTAATAACATATATTACTTTTGTATAAATATTTTGCTCGCATGTCTTAATATTTTGCTAGCATGCTTATAATTGAACATTTAGCCTTTTTTTGTTTGTAGCTACAAAAAAACAGACAAACTGTTTTATTGATATTACTATATTTATTGACTTTTTTGTAGCTATTTCACGGGTCACTGTTCACAGAGATGAGTTGAAGGTCTCTAATGGGTTTCTTCACAGTTTCTGAGCAGGGGGGCAGTAAATAAGGGCTGAAGTGCTCTTGAGCAAAGCACCTAACACATGACTGCTTGAGTTTTTCTCCTTGGATGAATGGTAAATGGACTGCATGCATAGTACACGGCTCCTTTATCCTCTTAACACATCATTCACAACCATCAGTGACAGAAGCTATGGACCATCCACTGAGATGTTTTTTTTCCCACCATTGCATTAAACCATTATAGAGAAAAGGCATATACTAATTTGAGAAACATGGATCTGATGTTCTTGTCTGTAGACATAATAAGTCTCTTTAGTAACAAGTGATGTTTGAAGATGTCTGACAATCAAAGGAATAAAACAAAAGATGTCGTGTGATGACATCCTGAAGTAGTCTGGGACATTGGAAGTTGTTGTCTTTATTTTAACAGCCACCACTGATGAAAATGGATCAGTTTGACCCAGACAGAAACGTTCACAGACGAGGTAATGTATCAAAGTTCTATTCATGTTACATTTAGTCACGCTCGCCAACTTTGTTTCTCACTCTCTGATGTATCACCTGTTTTTTTTTCTGTGTCGCTATTGATGGGAGACCAAATGAAACGCAACATTACCTTGAAAAAAAGTTATAGATTTCTCTGGGTTTGAACATTACTGGAAACACTTGGAATAAAGTGATCACACAATAGAAAATATTGAACATAGATATTGACATTTTTTGACATTTTAATGCATACATTTTATGCAGCACATGCTTCATATGCCCTATGATTTAATCACATTTTGTTTTATCTGATTTTATTTTGTGCACAAATTGAAAAAGCACCAAAAGCAGCTCTAAAAAGTAATAATGGTTAAGTACCAGTCTGGCTGATCAAGAATTTAAGGTCGAATGTCTCTCTTGCAGATGAAAAAAACATTAAAGAAATGTGAGAAGCAGCGTCTGTTTTTGCTTTTGTTCTGTTTTATCTCTCTGTGAGGAGGTTGGTGTATTATCCGAGTGAAAAAAGATTCAAATCCACATTCGCGTGGGTTTCTGTTTGTTTTGTTTTTTTCTTGTCACAACAGATACAACACACAAGTGGACCTATGTGACCCCACTATGTCATACAGTGACAATATCCGAATGCACTTTCATCCCACACAATTTTCCTTTCATTTTCCTCAGAAGAGTCATTGCCTGCTGCATCTCATAAGCTTTTTTTTTTCCTCTTCTTTTTCTTGAGGAGGGGTGCAAGAGGGACCCCATTTCTCTCCACCTCCTTATCCCTAAATCCAAGCTGGTTTCCATGAGAAACAGGGAGGAATGTGTTTCATTAACATTCTTTGTGGAATGCATATGCACTTCTTGTTCATCAAATCTAAAGCAGCCCACCGCCTCCTTAATCGAAAGCAGCCCATGACGCCTTTTAAGTGGGGCTCAAGTGTCTTCTAAGAAGCAGCATGTCCATATGAATGCCACAAATGACCACATGTTTGAGGGTGTTGATCCACAACCAATTCCGTGTGATCCCCCCCACCCCTCGCCACCCCCCACCCCTCGCAGGAAAGAAAAGCCGCAAATCATTTTGGCAAGATTACGGGACAGAAAGGACGTGAACGTGTGCCGCCATATCAGCTCTTTAAAAGCTCTTTAAAAGTGATTAGTCTGAAAATCAAACCTTAGCTGTAATTTTGTCTTTTGCTTTTTTTTGTTTTGGAGTTGGAGTTTCTTCAATGTCTTTTCTTTTAACCCCGTTCATCGCCGGTGCAGAGACTGGGAGCCCCTTCCTCTTTTAGAACAGCAAAGGAGCCCAGAGGTCATGGGGACATCTACACTGAAGTGACCTCTGGGGTAACATTGCTGGGTTTGGCGCAAACACACACCCAAACACACACACACACACACACGCACACAAACACACCCGGAGACACATTCAGAGAGGAAAAGGGGTCCCATACAGCTGTCTGTCATCCAAAACACTTAACATGTTTTGAGTAGTGACATTCAGCTCAACCATCACGGATACTCGGATGACAGGAGAGGGATGAAGCTATTACAGCGGTATATATATTTTTTTTAAACCCCAGATCCAATTGGCTCATGGGAAATCTCTGCAGTGTGATGGATGTGATGGATGTAGCAATGTCCCATTACTAGCATGTTGGGATATCCCTTTGAAGAATTTCTTTGAATTTTCCCAGAGAGCCTTTAAAGGGTCCATTTGGCAAAAAAAATGTTTTTTGTGGTTGAAAGTTATTACAATGAAAACTGTTAACGCTTTCTTTTATTTCTTAATAAATTCCTGTGATGTTTCCAATAAATGCATAAAATTAAATTTTAATTTTCAACAGTTTTTCAGCTGACCTTCTCTTTGCTGACTGAGTCTTTTAATGTCAAGAGTTGGACGAGAAGATCAGAAGCACTCTATCGTGTGCATGATAAATACAGCATGAAGCTGGAGCTGATTAGCTTTGTTTATCATGAAGACTGGAAACAGAAGAAACAGCTTTTTCTTTGTGTAAGTCCACAACTTGTAAATACTTTCATAGATTGTTTACTGAAGGTGCTGGTATGCAGATTTTTGTTACTATCGGACGAAGCCAAGCTAGCTGTTTCTCCCTTTCCCAGTCTTAAAGCTAAGCTAAGCTAAATGGCTGCTGTGTGTAGCTTGAGACATGAGAGTGGTATCAATCCTCTTATCTAAGTCTTAAGAATGAGCACATTGCCCAATATGTCAAAAATATCTCTTAACAGCAGTCTGAGGAGTGTATATCTCAAAATCTGGACACAGAAAACCATCGTCATGTTCACGTTGGGTGATCTGAGCGTTTAAGTCACCTTTGCATGAGCCACATCACATCCTTTCCCTCCTCATGACGAGGATTGTGACTCAAACACGCATGCAGTCTGTATTCGAGGAGATGCTGTGACTCAACCGACCACTGACACAGTGACTACAAGGCACTTGGCTGCTGGAAACACAAAGCAGATCAAAACAGGTCCTGGTTGATCTGTGTGGTCTCTTTGTGGAGCGGCGAATGTGGAGAGGAGGCAGGGAGCGAGTGGGGGGGAGGAGGAGGCGGCCGGCGTGTTTCTCCTCCTCGAAAATCAGACAGAAAGTCATTGATTTTCCCATGACATACCCAACCCCCCAGAACACACCCCTTCGCAGTCAGACGGCTGGCGTGGTGAGCATGCACACCATCTCACATACAAACACGCTCCTCAAACCCGGAGCCCTACCCCCCACCTCGGCCTGGCGACCACCCCCTTCTTCCCCTATCTCTCCCTGGCTGTCTCCCTCTCACTCTCCTCGCTCCCCCTGTCTCATTTGTGCCTTTGCAGAGCAGCTGCTGCCCAGAGAACTGAGGGAGCAGCATTCACATCTGAGCACATTAGTCACCAGATGTCACCTTTTGCTGCCAGCCCATCGAACATCCAGGCAGACAATGCCCCATGCATTCTGAACATCTGACTTACGACGTCTCCTACAAAGGGGGCTGGGTGGCGCTCTGGACTCCAACAGCCACGGCTGGTGGAGCTCAAAGCCACGTCCACAGTGACACCTACAGCCTGTCCACACACACTTGAAGTGGGAAGCTACTCTTGTGGCATTAATATCAAAGACAGCCTTGAGATGCAAAAACTGATAACAGATGAGATCCCTCTGCTGAGCTGATTGCAGCGAGTAGCTTTTACAACAACAACAACAACAAAAAAAAGCTGCTACTTTTTATCTTCACCAAACATTTCAGTCAGACATGTGCCAAGAATTTTGAGTATTTGCCTGTTTTTCTGTATCCTAAATATGTCTGAGCTGTTCAGAGATCTGAGACGTGTGGCGAGATGCTTTCTGACAACCCTGATGTTGCCTCCGACACCTGCAACAGATCTGCTGCTGTCACCTTGAGGCTATCAAATCTGTGTTCAGACTGAGAGACGGAGCCTGGCGCACACTGCACTACAGACATAAGGACGTAAGGAGAAGGCCAAGTAGAAGGTCTCACTCAGAGGTGTAAACAGTGGCAGGAGCACACAGAAAAAGGAAAAAAAAAAGAGAAAAAAAAGCCCAGAGGCATAAAATGTATGAATTGCAGAATTCCATTAACTCGCACATGTACTTTTTTAAGCCTCGGGTTGATGTGAAAGTTTTCTATTTCAAAATATGCATCTCTTTCAATCTGGTTCACTTACGCTCTTAAATAATTCATGGCAGTCTGAGAGCTGATGTCACGCTTATATGACTTTAGTGATGATCTTTTTTTTTTTTTTTCCCCTTTGCACTCAATAGTTGAAAAGATTGTTTTAAAGTAGTGGTTTCAAAAGTGAGGGTTGGGACCCTTCCAACGGTCCCAAGATAAATGTGAGAGGCTCTGAGATGATTAAAATAATGCCTCCCCAATGCAGCGATGCACTTCTATAACATAATTAGACTTACTTTTAAAAACAACAACTAAAAATTGATGGAGCAGAAACAGATACTTTAAAGCATTCATCTTCTTTGTCGAAAGAAGGTAGCTACATTACCCACAATGCAACAATGTGACCACCAACAGAGCAGTCAAAGATTCCAGTGTGTTATGCTGATTGTGGCTAATGTGGCCTCAAGCTTGGCTTCAAGCAGGGATGAGGAGCAAACTACATGAATATCTTGGAGAGCTTATTCGTTCTAAATCCACTTTATTTTATTTTATTTTATCTTATTTTATTTTTTCGGCTCTCTATTTTGAGCCAAAAAAAGATTTAAACAACCTTTTTTCACACTTGCAGTAGTATTTCCCAACACTTGAGAACCAGCCTTCATGGGTAAATGTTGTTCCTATTCTTGAACATGTTAATATTCGCCATAACCAAGATTTTCTCCAGATTAAAGCCTGCACTTTTTGTAAAACATTGGCTTTGCACATAAAGATAACCTTAGTAAGAAAGTAATACAGATTTTTGCAAAAAAATCAAATTTTTGTTCAGCTGTGGGTGTGGTTTTACTGTGCAATGACTTCTTCTTTAAGGGCTTCACCGGTAAAGTCACTTTCTGTTTTACTTGTTAAAGATAATGTGGCCAGACTTTTGGCTTTTTTACAACCTGTCAGATCATTTGACTGCTAATGTCTTTAGCAAAGTCATCGTGATCCGAGCAAATACCTTGGAGAGTAGAATGACCACATAACTGATAGAAATGATAGTCAAGACTGTAATAAAAGACCAAAGTTTTGAGATTTATTGTTTGAATTTACATTTACAGATAAGTGAAAAATAAAAAAAATATTTGCCAGACAGAGTTTGGTTAAAGCTTTAAATGAGCCACTACCGTTCAGTAAATTAGTAAAACATTGTTAAAACCAGTGTGATAAATTAATGCAGCATTTGATGATTCTTTGTACCCTGCTTCATGATCTTGGCTGTGGAGGGACATCGGACTGAGTATCGGGCCCTTGAATAGCCTTCAATGCAGGAAGAGTCCTATAAAGAATACACATATGTTGACCAAGGTTATCAACATGCATCAAACTGTCCTTGCAGCTTAAAACACACATGACTATTTGTGCGTATGACTTCACCCTACAGTCATATATCCGCTGATCGTTGCCCTGAATCAGACAAAACAACAGTTTAAGTGTTCTTTTATCCCCATTGTTTATCCTTGTTATGCCTTATCAGCAGCCTGATGCTTCCTCCCCCACCCTCCCCCTCCCTCTCTCTCCTTCCTTCTTTCCATATATTAAATGATGGGTGGCACTTTCCCCTCACAGCGCTATCTGCTACGTCGAGTCACCTCCACACACATTAGCATATTTATCATCAGCTTCACAGACTTCAAAGTCAGTGCTTGCTTCTCAGAGAGATGGGGAAGCGCCACCAGGAAGCCGGCGCAGATTGCAAAGCGCTAGGTGTTCCCCTGGGATCAAATATCCATTTAGGTAAGAGGAGGGGGGTTGGGGGGGGCCATAAGCAGAATTCAATTCGTTTATTTGCAGTGGTGATGATGTCTTTAGCAGTGACTTTAAATATTTGCTCAGTGCTAACCGCAGCTTTCACCACAGTTTTGTGATGTTAACATGCAGCTAATGCTGGAGGGAGCATGGATTTCTTGAGGTTTTACTGGGTGTGAGGAAGATGCTGTCAAGAAGATTATTTACATGGCACATAACGCACATCAACAAAGCAAGTATAATTAAAGCCTATTTGCATTAAATATCATATCATAAATCAAATAAACACCACAAGTGTTTGCCGTCTTGCTTGTAGTTCTTGGTAAATTCTCTAATCTGTGCATCCGTGCTGCCATGAAACTGGATAAACAGCGCACTAAATCTGCTGTAAACAACATCAGTCTTACCTGCACTTTGTCCGCCCACGAAAGCAGCCCGGGTCAGGCTGCATTTGTCCTGACTGAGCGCACGCTTGATGGACAGCTTGTCCCAGTGTGTGGCCAGTGAAACAGCCACTCAGGTTAAAGAGAGGTCAGTGAGCAATGGGTCTCCCACTGCATCACTGTACAGCTTTACTGTACATGGCAAGCTTATGTTAAAGGACTTAACACATTCACTGATCAGGTGGAGTGATACATTTGTGTGTAATACATCATACAAGGTTCACATGCACTGTTTGGTATTAATGCAATAATTTAAATAAAGTTGGGATTTTCATACACATGATGTATGATTTGTCTTTTCTTATAATGTGAAAATAATGTGTTAAAACATGTTTCACTATTTAAATGTAATTTTTTTGTGAAAATGCTAATTATAATTATCTTAATTGTCTTTAACAAGGAAAAAAAGGGTTTAGAGTAAAAAAAAAATATTTGCAGTTTGAGCCTCCAAACATGTTTTCTCAAATCTCCAATTCAAATAATTTCCTTTTACACTTGAATTCTTCAAAAAAGCTAAAGATAATACATTTAAGGAGTGATACCTGATCATGGCTATATTTTGATGCAACCTTTTTCTGCTCCTCTTTTATGCATATTGTATCATATTGTATTGTAATATTATTTAGCATTACACATATTTTGTGTCTTACATCACCCTAGATAATTCCAACACTGTATAAATCCAAGAAACCCAATTTATTTAAGGTAACTGTGCCTTAACTCGGTTGTTGTTTTGTCAAATCAACAGGTCAAACCCCAAGTTTATCACAAAAAATTTAAATCATT
>JAPZDZ010000014.1:7356555-7371597 GCA_029783805.1 Acanthurus tennentii | reverse complement strand
ACATTGCATTGTATAAACTCTCTGCATTGTATGAAAATTCTTAATTTGTCAAGTAGCTAGAAAATGAAGCTGTCAGATTAATGTAATTCAGTAAAAAGTACAATTACAGTAGCTCCCTTTGAAATGTAAAGTATTAAACATAGAGAGTAGCATGAAAAGGAAACACCCAAGCAAAGTAGAAGTATTTAATAACTGTAGTTAAGCACAGTACTTAGGTAAATATACTCAGTGACATTCTGCCTCAGAATTAACAGAATTTCCTCGTGCTACTTTTCTGATGTGCCTGTCTTGATGCCACCTTTGCACAATGCCTCATCTGTGCAGTATAATGATATAGTCAGCACTGACAGGATGCTATAAATGTCTTTTTATCATGTGGCACTTGGCTCGCACAAAGCCTACTTTTGTTTTGATCTCTTTTTAATGTGCACTGACACTTCCTGTGAACCACCGCTGAGTGAAATGCCTCCTCTTCTTTCCCACACATCCTCTCTTGATTTTTAAACATACATGCTCTGTTAATAATGTGATTTGAATCATTAATACGCTACATTGTAGGCACCCATTATAATTGGAAAATTAGTTACAGCACAGTGTATAACCGCTTCCTACAACACTAATGCCATCCCTCTCTCTGTGTCATCTAAACCCTATGCTAATGAAGCCTGGGCCCACAACATGCAGGAGGTTGAATATCAATTTAATCAGGCCCTCCCTGCAGGGGCTTTCAGAGAGAAATGACAGCCAAAGTGCATTAGTAATTCTACTGCTGTCACTTCTCATAGCTGCTTACCTTGCAAACAAACTGCTCTAATGGCACCTGCCTGCTGGGCAATTTAGGCACTGTAGAGGCAACAGAACATGAAATGGACTGCAGACCACTGACCTAAATAGAGGAGGGCCAACTCTAAACAAGGAGTGGCTGTCTTATCGTCGGAGTGGAAAAAAATGTGCGCTATGTGTGTATGAACAATTAAAATGCTTTACTGTGAGTGCATCTCCACCCTCAAGATGCGAGGAAGAGAGGCAACAAACCTGTCTTTTTCAACAGGAACAACAACAACAAAAAAAGGAGCCTCTTGATCTGATATTTCTGCCAATTTGTTTGTCATCGAAAGTGTTTTATCCTTCCATCCCACATTTGAGATTGATATCTACAGATAACAGGCACAAATAAATACTTTAATACGCAAATGAATAGATAAAAGGAAGAGTTCATTACCTCCTCTCATACAATTGAATTGCTTTGACATAATCCCCTCTTATTCCTCAAGGGGATGGGGGAGGGAGAGAGCATGATGGGATTGGTGGTAGTGTGTGCGTGTGTGAGTGTGTGCGTGTGCATATGTGTGTGTGTTGGGGGGTGGTGTGCCTCTTTTCAGTGTCAGCCTCAGTACGTCAGCAAAGGGGGGAAAATATGTCGTTCCTCACTGCACCGAGTGTAGCAGCCCATGTTTTCACTCACTCTGTGTCATCATAACACACTGATGCTAGTGAGTGTGTCAGCTTCGAGCCCCGATTCCAACATGATGGCTGGTGAACTAGCGCCACCTGTTGTAAATGCTCACACACTGACTGACCTACTGCACTTGTTATATTTTTGTATAGTTTGATTCTGAAATGAATCCATTGTGCTGTTTTTTTTTAGAAACATTTTACAGTTTTCTCTCCTGGGCTGCAGTGCCAGCCGACTGCATGCTCAATATGCTGCGGCCAGATGCCTCTTAGCAGTCAGGCTCCTTCACATCAATATGTCAGGTCAATAGTGTTAGGTGGTATTGAATGTGTCAGAGAAAAGAACTTCACTCGGGGAGGTGGGTTGGTGGTGGCAGGGTGGACTGAGTCCAGGTCTCCTCTAGTCGAACAGATGCATTTTAAGACTGCAGAGACATTAAAAAAAAAGAAAAAACAAGGCTGGGACCAGCTGGGCAGGAGGGAGTAAGAATTTGTGAAGAGTAGATGAGTCAAGTGGTAGCATTAGCTTCATAGAGTCATGCTGTAAGTAGAGAGGAGGGGGAGTTTATTGAAAATGCTACTTATGAAAGCGTCTTTTATGCATCAAATGTCAATCATTTCTGCAAAAAAAAAAAAAAAAGCATCAGTTTCCATCAAATGACTCCGTATATGACGCACCGCAGAACTCTAATACATGCAGCAAACAGACTTTGTACCTTGCGGCAGACCTTGTGCACATTTGCACTTGTAGACATGATGTTATATGTTGTTCTCTGGTCTTTAACATGGCAGAGACACGGCCCAGAGTTCTCTCACAGGCATTACGTAAACCCATAATGAGGAGCAGCCTGGCGTGATTAGTATTGTCTTGGGCTCATATTAAATCCTGATTGGATGACACAGAGCAAGACTAAACATTTCCCATCCAGTCATGGCGACTGCTCGTTTAACCGTGGCAGATACTGAGGCAAAGGGGCGTTTGTTTTGAGCACTGCAGCTGGTTTCATTTCGCCCTTAAGTATGCATGAATATTTAAGGTGCTGCATGTAGTCGATGAGACTACCTGATGGTCTGTTTAACCAAGGCCGGCTGCTTTTTCAGTAGACTCCCTCTTGTCTTTAACTACTACAGCACCCCAGTGAGAGTCCCCTTGAAAACAATTGATTCATAGTCATCTATCTCATAGCCGAGGGCTGGGTAATCACAGCCAGAGAATCGAATCTACCACACTCCTGTTCCACCAGGGAGAGGAGTCTGTAATGAAATAACCCTCCTCTCTGCCTTAATTGTCTTTTTGGCCAACAGCACACAGATTCAGGGCTTCGGTTGTTGTTTTTTTCCACTGATGGAATTGGGAAAATGATCTAATTAGGGCGTGTATTATCAAGCTTTTGATAAATCAAGGCAGGTTTGATATTGTTCATAAACATGAGCGAGATGCCAATCACACAGGCCAAACTCGAGAAAACTTTCCAAGTAAAATGTTCAATATGCTTCTTTAAAAGGAACAGTTCACCCAACTTATATAAACCCATATTTTCTCCTTACTTTAGGTATCAAGGCATGCAGTCAGTTGATTTTGTGTGCAAGAATTTGAGAAATGTGCCTCTTAATCTTCTGCTACCACTTAAATATCCTTAATGAAAAGAGATTTTTACAATAAAAGCTCAACAACAACACGTCTTTCTGTATAATAGTAATTAAAAGCCATATCATAAGGATTATTCCCAGCAGTCAGTAGCAGAAAGTCTTTACATACAAAAGAGCAAAAAGAAAATTATCTCCCTATAATTTGCTTAAACTGACCCTTTATTAAAAAAGCAGCAGAGGTGTATACTAATGCACACAAATACCCTCAGTGCACACACACTCTCTATCTCTCAGATTGTGCAGTATGCAAATGTTGTGCCATCAACTCGGCCTAGCGGAGAATGACAGGAACATTTGATGCAGCGCGGCTTTTTAGTGGAGTCCCTGCAGAAAGCTATTTTCACAGGATGTTATGTATGCATTTTTCAGACAGATTGCTGCAGGAGACAGGAGCTCAGGAGGGGAGCAAAACACGACTGGAATGAAACACAAGCCGTAGTCTGCTGAATAGAGCCAGCCACAATGCAGGCTTTAAAAGCAAGCTGCATTCAACTCACATTTTTTTTGCAGAACCAAAATAACGTGTTCAAAAAAAAAATCTTTGAAAAATTAAAGCTACCCCAGGACTCATGAGAGGAAAAATTTAAAACATTTCATTCTCATAAGCATGACTCATTTTGGTGTTTCAACTCTACTTGTTCGCACAAAAGCAATACTTGTTCATTTATTGCATTCATTATTCAACCAATTATACAATGAGCTGTAAATCACTATGAATCTTTGACTCCCTTCACTGCTGCTGTTTTTTATTTGCATAATACAAATATAAACCATTACAGTGAGTGAGCATCATACCATCCCACATGGGATTATACAGTAAGACACCATAATATCATTTTCTCCATATAGAAGAGGAAACAGCTTCCAGCTGTGCATATCACACATTAGAGTCTGAACTGAATGTAACTACATAAAAAATACATAAACAGATCACACACACTTCATGGGGCTGTAGAACGCTCGCTTCATCAGCTGCCCACCGTCTCTATATAATCTACCAATTTGAATTCAAAACGACCATTTGAATAATTGCAAACAATCTATATCTTTCACATCTTTCTCTGTTTTTTATTAAACAAAGAATCACAAATTTTCGGAACTACACGCAGCGTTAAAGTTGTTTGTATTTCCTTATCATTGATAAAAGGAAATAAGCACATTTTTCCAGCACATCTACCAAGGATCACATAGGAGACACTTTCTCTTCTGCAACAGACTTTCAAGGAAAGGAATGACTTTTAAAGGGGCATTGTGTAATATAAAGACAGGATGATGAACTAACATTATCAACAGAATGTGAAGAAGTGATAGCTCTGACATTGTGTCATAAATGTCTATAACCAACTTTGGTTTGCTTGAAATAAACCCATAAACCATCCTCTCACTCCTCTTTAGCATCATGCCTTCACTGTCCTTGTTGTGTCCTCCTAGTCCCGCTGACTATCCTTTCGGTACCGTAGTCCCTGAAAACTGGCCTTTATCGGTCATGGAGGGCAGGAATGTTCAGTACCTGTCTGGCTGTGTTTGCTTGGAGGATCAGATCTAGGTAAAACTGACCAATGTGTAAACACCAGCTCTAATTTATTGCATCAAGCCACAAGAGCAAAAGGCTGCACTGCTAACTGAGCTAACAAGCTAACAGCAGCTAACAGCAGCTAGCAGCTGTTAGGGGTTACTGCAGTGATATGCTGCACCCAATCGTTTTGACAAGTAGCTCCTGTAAAAAAACAAGTTTAAACAATTCTGACTTTGGCGACTCCTAGTGGTGGTAACATAAATGACATTGTGACAGAGAGAGTTATGATTCCGGCTGAAGACACTGGAAATGAAGCGCTGAAAGCCATACAAAGACCGCAACACTTTTTAATGGGATACCTTATTTAACTGTGAACAAAATCTCCCAAAAAGGCAAAATAATATAACATAATGGCATAAAAATCACATATATAAAGAGACTGTTTATCTCATTTAACAGTGCTATTATTTTGGCTACTATTATCATCTACATAAACTCATTGCACAGTATGAAATATCCATCAGTCATCAGATGGCTCTGCTGAATTTGAAGCATATTTATGCCTCAGTACCAGGCAGCCAGGTTATAAATTCCTCTATAAAAACCTTCAGAATAACTGGAAAAATCCCCGTGACACATGTACTCTGCCATGTCACACATATCTCATGTACTGAAATACTTGTATATCCCTTCTCTTGCTTTTTGCTGCCATTTATCTGCGGTGGATTAAAGGGGCACAGCCAGCGAGTGCTTCAAGAAATGTGACTGTTTTCTTGGCTTTCTGCAGTCTTTCCCTGGAGAGGCTCAGACCCAACCCTGCCATCTGCTGGCTCCATCCAGGTGAACAAAAACTCATACCGGCAGATGACCCAAAGCACCATGTGTCCCCACTATGAGCTAAAAGACGTCAGACATTCCTCATCCCCCAACAGCTTTGTTCCTTTTTTTAGGAGTTTTATTATAATTAAAAAAACAACATGCCACTTGTATGAGCAATAACAAGTGCCGTTAAATAATCTTGGCAAGAAAAAGATACATTTATAGAGGAAGGAGAGAGGGAGAGGAGGGAAAATACAGAGAGAGAGAGAGAGAGAGAGAGAGAAGTGTGGGGAGGGTCGTTGGAGGGGGTTTCAATGCTTCTGAGAGGTGCCTCATTTTCCAGCACCATCTGTTCCTGGTTCTGCGAGCTGGAAGCCTTGTTTGTGTCAAACACCTCCCACACGCTCCAAGCAGCCAGACATCAACAGCAAAGACTCCGTCACCTGTTTCAAACAACTGCACAATGTGACCCGCTGCATCCGTTAACTACTAATCACACCATGTTTGATGATGTTGTTAACCCGCTGCTTGAGAGGTTCCTTCCCTCAGGCTCCTTTGCAAAAAGTTCAAACTCGCCCCGAGCCACTGCTATTCTGTGCATATCGGAAGAGGGTGACGATGAGAAAAAAAAAAAAGGTGGATGGAGGAAGAGAGCAGGAGGACCAGGAGGCTGGAGTCGAACCCCTGCTCCCCCTCAGGAGGACAGAGAGATAGAGGGAAGACAGAGGCGCGCGAACAAGGCCATGCTCCTCCATTTCAATCAGCTGCTGCCGTCTCACATGGCAGCAGAGCATCCGGAGGGGAGGCGCCGTCATGAATCCTAATTGCTCCCTTTTCACCACATTGCAGGGTGTTTCTATGCAAATCTGTCCGAAGAGGTATCTAGTTTATGCAAGGCCAATGGTATGAACTGAAATGTGAGCAGGAATCTCGCTCAGACAAAAGCCTTGGTGTGGAGATTGCTGGTATTATAATTCATTTGGATAAATTATTCATTTTGCACATGGCTCTCCCGAGTGCAGGACAGAGCGCGGTTTCACACACGCTGCTAATGTTTTGACATGTATGTATTCCACTGCATCGATGGGCTCTGGCCTCCAGTTAAGATATATGGCTTTAATAAGAGTGACAAAGATGCAAAATAATGAGATGTCTGGGAGTACAGTGCTGGGGTGTCCACCGAGAAAGAGACAGAAGCGATAACATTACTCTTCGCCGTGTAGACTTGTGACCGTTCCTGCAAATTCTGCCTCATTTTTACACATCACCTTGATGAAAACCCAGCGATGCACATTTGCAACTCCTACATATGCACACGCTCTTGAAATGGAGCGCAGATTCGTTAAACTTTAATTGTGTGAATCTTTAAATTTGCTCACAGTCGACGGCCATGAGCGGCCAACAGGGACCGTGTGCTGGCGTGATGAAAATATTTTATTATTTATTACTATGTTTATTTCCACCTTATTTCTTTTGTATCAGTGGCGTAACGTGCACTCTGGGATCAATAAACTGTCATTAGTGTCAGATTATTATTTCATTTACCTAAATAAGTGCAACAGCGGTTCCACTTTTCCAGTTTCTTGCAACATAAACACACGTGATTCAGATCGTAAGTCAGAGGAAACCAGTTTGCTCTCGTGATGCGAACACATGAGAGTTTTTTTTTCTCTGTTGTAATAAGTTGAGTTGGACTTATCAGTGTTACTGCAGCGTTGCTTGTTGGGACTCATTTAGTTCAGTTTATGCTGACCCCAGAGCAGTCAGGGGGAACGAAGCCCTCCTCTACTTTTGTTTACACTTGATCATGAGTCTCTTGGGTGGTTGTGCTGATTGTAGTCTGAGTAGCTTTAAAGTGATGAAATATCTACCCAGCCCTCTTATTTCCTGCCTGGGTTTTTCTCCCCCTCTCTCTGTGTATGTGTGTTATGACCTGATTACCTGTGTGGAGACAGGTGCGCTGGACCAGGGCGGATCAACTCCAGCTGTGTCTCATATTGTAATCAAGTCTCCTTTAAATACCAAGCTCAATCACCTAGATTTATTTGTGTGACTAGTCAATCTGAGTCTTTCTCCTCTTTTGCTTCAACCTGTCGTTGTCTCCCTGCAGTCTGACCTGATCTGGTCCCTCCAGTCTGGATTCCTGTCTAGCATCTCCTCACTACTCAACCAGACCTCTGTTTCCACTTTTACCAATTCAACTCCACTCCAACTTTACTCCTTACTTCTTCTCTACTTATCCCTTCTTCAGACCAGCCCCTTTAACGCTTGCAATAAATTATTTGTAAACTTAAACCTCAAGTCTCTCCTCCTTCTTTGTCCAACACTTGGGTTTATTAGCTCAGCCGTAACACTTAGGTTGCCAAACATATTAACTTTGGCTGAACTTGAGGGCGGATTTTGCTAAAAAGTAGTAAACATCAATTTTAATAATCGAGAATTATATAAAAGTCTGTGTTAATATAATACTCGTGCCAACATGTATGTTGGAATGGCTCCTGGACGCTGTTGGTGTTGGCCGTGAGAAGTCTGTCTCAAACACGATTTCAACAAAAATGATGGGGAATAAAATCCGCAGTCCTTGTTCTCTGAGCAAAAATGTAAACAATTTGAAGCTTCAGCAGTCAATCAAGTGGAGATCTCCCAATGTTATTCTCCTTTTTTGTGCAAAATTGCCTCTCTTTTGTGTTTCCACAGACAGCATAGTTAGCAATTTTTTTGTGCCAAAAAGATGGTAACTTTGGAAGAAACACTTTATTTATCTGACCTAGATTGCTGAAGCCTCATATTATTTTGGCTGAACCTAAGAATGGATTTTTAGCACAGAACAAAGAGTGTGAGAACTGATTTTGTCACCCATTTCTTGCACTAAAACTGTGCTATAAAATGTTTTTTTTCCACAGGGGAAAAAAATATGACCAGAAACTCTGAATCTATGAGCATATAGCATTGATTACATATATCCCATAAGCAAAAATAACAAATATTTTCTGTTTGCAGCTTCTCAAATGTGAAGATATGCTACCATTTCAAATTTTAGATCACTGCAAATTAAATACTTTTTAAATGTTGGTCACACAATACAAAATATTACAAAAAACAGTGAAAATAATCATTAGTTACAATGTGTGTTTTTCAGTTTGTGTATTTTCTTGTGTTACTGTAAAATTACACCTTTCACATTATTGATACCACAGGGGTAGAATTTTTGCTTATATTATAATGCTCATTAAAGGGTCAGTTTTGACTGGATTTTTCTGTGTCGTCATGTCACAGACTGCAGGTAAGAAGTGATGAGCTTAAGCTTACATTAATACCCATAAAGTGTCAGAGTTGATTAATATGCGTAGTGCGCTGTCAACGAACTAAACAGACACACAAACTGAAGACGCTCCCTCATTAGGCCTTAACACTCAGGTATATTATTGTAAAATCCAATAGAAGAATCTTTGTCTTGTCTTATTATCAGTTCAGTTGAATCTATTAAAAAACTCAGCGAATAACACAACAAACAGGTTGTGCTGATTGATGGCCAACCAGATTTCATAGATCAAACATTCCTGCTGGTAAACAACTCCATGTAAATCGTGCAGATCAATACAAGTTGTGAGAAGAATACAATGGAGCTCATCTCCATCTGAGCCCTCAGAAACATACAAACACATGTACGCAAATGCACTCTGACACGAGGCTCTTATTACAAACCCCCCCTCGTCACAAATGACCATAATCTATACTGTGTCGGCAATGGCTCTCCTGGGAAGCTCCCCTCATTTCATTTTTCATCTCATCCTCTTTCACTTTATTTCCAGTAATTCAAACCCACTAAATCCAAATATGAGGAGACACGGAGCCCTGCTGTTTTGACAAGTTAAATGACTACAGGCAATGATGTGCTTCCCAGCCAGTCTGTAGGCAGCACACGTCGCCAGCCACCGCCTCGTTGTGTGTTTGACGGAAATGTGTGTGTGTGTGTGTGTGTGTGGACGTGCATGCTGCCCCACCATCCCACCCCACTCCAACACCCCCGTGCACGATGCTCCTCATTCCTGCAGCCACCCGGACCCTCTGCAGCATCTTTTTTTTTTGAGGTGAAATTGAAATGGATTGTGTAGCTCAATATTTTATTGACATCAACTTCACAGAATGTTGCTACAGTGACACCGGGGATAATTATTTCACCACAGATTTCTTCCTCTCCGCAATTTCTCTCCCTCTCTTTTTCTGCCTTCCTCCAAGCCCTTCCATTCCTGTAGAGAATTAGTTCTGCATAAATTACCCAGTGGAATATTGAATCAGTCTCCAGCCACCAAAGGCGAGTCTGTGTGGCTGATTACCTAGCAGTGTGCATAACATGCATGCAGACAAACACACAGAGAGGAAGAGGAAGAATGGCCTTAAAGCAAAGAGCTGACACCATTGCAGAAAACATGGTAAGAGGAGGAGGAGGAGGAGGAGGAAGGAGGGGTGGGGTGGGGGAATCAGCCAATCTGGTATGGCGAGCGAAAGCTGTATTAGCCGCCCTAGCTACACACTATCTGCTCATTACTTAGTCATTAGCAGGGGCATGGTTTTAAAGGAGGGAGGGATCAATCAATTGTCATGGGTCAATGTTTTGCAGCCCCATTATGAACCTTGGGTGGCTCTGTAAATTAAGCACAGTAATTACTCATGTTAATTACACAAAGATGGTGGCCACATTGATCTACAAACACGCTTTGCATAATGTAAATGGTATGATGGGTAAACACTGGCTTGCACTTGAGTGTTTAAAAGGACCGATCACATGATGGAAGACAGAGAGAACCACTTTGCTCGACTCCGAGGGGCTTTTATTCATTTATTCTGCAGCTTAGTGCTGAAACCATTAGCTGATTAATAGATTAGTCAATGACAGAAAAAATCATTTTGATAACTAATTAATCAAAATCAGTTATCAAGTTAAATGCTGGACACTCTCTTGCGTCAGCTTCTCAAAATTGAGGATTAGCCACTTATATCATCTTAATTTCATTGTAAATGGAACAATTTCACATTGACCTGAAGGTTAAACACAACAAGCAGTTTGAATACGTCTTGTTGGAAGTTTCAGTGGGCACTTTTTTTTATAGTATTTCCTGGCCCAGTGGACCAAATGAATAGTCGGTTAATAGAAAAAAAATATTTGGAGATTGCCGCAACTAGCAATTATTGCTATCATTTCATTTCAAGATTAGATAAAAATAGGCAAAGGATATTATCTGGTCAACACATATCCTATGGGAATCAGTGCAAAAGTGTGCAAATGGGAATTCTTATTCATCTGGGAGCATTTTTTTGTATCTAATAAAGTATCGAGCAGGAACAATGACCAAATCCCTGGATTCCCAGCCCTGAGAGAGACCCAGTTTTTCCTCTTTCTGAGCAGTCTGAGATATTCAGCTCCTCCACAGGGAGTACTGTTTGCTCATGATTGGACACACACTCAGAAATTGTTGTTATATTTGAGAATATCTTACCCTAATAGAGCGCATTTGTATTTGATGCACAGTTCCTACACAGAAATTCTCAAGAGGCTCTTTGAGGCGGGATCACTGAGCTGCCTCTCATCCTGAAAAACATTGTAAGCAGCAGTCCCCCAAGTGTTTTTCAGCATTACTCCTTGTGCTTTTTACATATATTTACACAGACTTATACATCTACATGCCCCTATCCTACATGTAGGGATTAAACGACAGCAAGCCTTGGTATATATTGCCTCTGGAGGCAGATTTAAAAAGCACAGGCCATGTTAAATACTATATTAGAGGTTTAATTAGAGGCCTTTGTAGATCTAAGTGGCAGCAATATTAGAAAATTGAAAATCAGATTCAGCCAGGTGATTTTCACTGTCGGTGGTTATAAGCTGACAGGACAATTAATCAGCACTCGCGTTATGGAAGGAAACCTTCATCAGGAAATAATCAGTTGCCATCAAGCGCTTCCACGTGGATGCACAAAACAACACAGGTATGACAAGTTTGTTGAGTCTCTGCGTCTCCTTTCTCTCTACTTTACAGCTGCTGGAGATTAATTAGATAAAAATAAAGAGTGTAGCATGCGCACATCCACAATTATAGTTCTTTAGGTGTTGGTTTAAAAAGCAGAGTGGAAACAGGAGGCAAACAAAGAGATCCATTGACTGTATTAAACCCACATTTTTTTAATCAAGCAGTGTTTCAGTCTTACATGAATTTGGTGCCATCTAGAGGCAGGACTTCAGACTCCAATAAATATTCCATCTACAGAGCATAACTGATGTCTTTTGAATGAGACATTTATTTTGGAGACTAATCCTCATAATCAGATGAATATCACTATTTATATAAATAGATATATAAGAACAAAATGTACATGCAAAAATGTATAGTCACTATGGAAACATGCTCAAAAACATGTTATTTTTGGGAGTGTCTTTGCCTGATAAAGTATTTTTGTTCCCTTTTCCTCATCTCACTCATAATTGTAACCCTACAATGAACTTTACTTTGCTTGAACTCTCATGTCAAAAACCCAAGATCCTTATGACTATGCAGGTATCTTCTGTATTTAAGGCTAATTGTATTCTCCTGTTTACCTTCTCCTACTGTCATGTTGTTCTTCTTAAGCTAAACTTAAGAAGATGTTAGCCTACAAAGCATGTGTTGATTTGGAAGATACATTTATAAACACCTTTAGAGTTAATTAAAAATACCTGGAGTATGATGTCTATCTCAGATTGTTGATTCTTTATTCCATAACTTATACAGTGTTTATTTATTTTTTTTATAGCTACATAACAATATATAGATAGTAGATTGAAAATAATCACCCTACTTCTAAACCGCTTCAGAAAAGTTACAAATATTAGCCGCTAGGTGTCAGCACTCACTTGATTCCGAGTGTGTTCGTGCTGCCGTAGCTTCTTTTTCTTGCTGTTGTTGTGCATGAGCTCGTGCTGCTTTCAGGTTCTTCTGGTAAGATAGGATTTTTCAAAAAATCAGTTGTTATTATGGGTTTACATGGTCTTATCTTGAGATTCAATAGACTCGTTTGGGTATCTGTAATTAAAAATATAAGAAAAAATGGAAAAATACGATTAAGACAAATACGATTAAGTACTTAAATATATATATATAATAAAAATAGCTTTTTTTGTTTGTTTGTTTTTTTTTAATGCGCAGAGCCATTTTGTTCATATTCCTAATATTATACTAGTCAGAGCATAAAACTTACCATCTGTTGTCATCACAGTGTTTTCCTCCATGCTCATTTAAAGACCCATTCTTTCGACTTTTCTTTTAGTAGAGCGCCGGTTACCGATTAACCTTGAAGGCAGCGCCATAGTGGCTCACATGCTATCAACACATTGCATGTTGCTGGCTGCTAAGACTTCCATAATATGAAAATGCTAAGTGACAGCACGGTACACGTAAAGTCTAGGACAAAATAACAGTTAAACAATTTTCCTTTTTTTGCTAATTGTAAAAAAAAGCTGCCAAAATGGTGAAGGAGCAGTTCAGAGAGACAGATGTGGCCAAGAAAATGTGAGTATGACACACTGAGTGAATATGCTAGCTAGCTAGGTAGCTCCCCGGCTAGCTAGTGTCACAGAGTTTGCAATGTGGCAAATATTGACAAGTTGTTTAGTACATTAAAATTAAGGTAGATACAGTGGCCTTAGCAAATAATTAAGTGATGTTAAAGTGAACAAATAGTAATTTTGACAGTAAAGTAAACGTAAGCTAAAGTTAAGTGTGCGAATTAGGGAGAGAAATTCATGTTCATTTCATGTTTACCTCACTGGTGTTATGGCTAAATTCAGTCAGGGCATTTAATAAAAATACGTAATGTTGGGATGTGGTAAACATGCATTTAGAAGAGTTTTGCTATACTCGTAAACCCTAAGCAGGTCAGGTAGTTATGCTTATAGGACAGCAGAGAAAATGATAATTTTCAGATATCAACTCTGTGATTGTTTTTTTTTTAACTGTTTGTTCTTGTTTACAGAAGCCATATCTGCTTTGGGATGAAATCTGCTGAGCAGATGCGTCAGCAGGCCCACATCCAGGTGGTCAGTAAGAATCTGTACAGCCAAGACACCAAACACACTCCACTGTCATATGGAGTGCTGGACCACCGTATGGTGAGACATGAACACAAACACGACTCTGCACTGCTGTCTACTGTTTATTACAACCTCATATAAATAAATTCCTTTGCAAAATTTATAGATGCATACTTTTTTAAGTTGATTTTTTTTAAAATATGTGGTGGGGAACATATGAACTTGATAGCAGCCTTCATTTGCAACATGTACACCTACATGTATCATCTATATGTGCTTCTAATGTTTCCTGCAGGGCACCAGTGAGAAGGACAGACCCTGTTTGACATGTGGGAAGAATCTGGCAGATTGCTTAGGACATTATGGCTACTTGGATCTGGAGCTGCCCTGTTTTCATGTTGGCTATTTTAAAGCCATTATAGGGATCTTACAGGCAAGTTTACAGCACAATGCAACGATTAACGCTAAAAGTTCACATACACTTCAAGTTATTTATAGTTAGATAGAATATAAAAAAAATATATAAGTTTATTAACTTGTAGATTGGTTATTTGAAGGCTTACATATTGTGGAAAAACCATATAAGTTGGTTAAGCATAATTAGTAGACCAAAATGAAATCGGAGGTTTTTTTTGTGCAAAAAGACAGATTGAGATTGAGATTGATATGTCAAAAGATACCTCTCCCTGAAACGCAACTGGCATTAATTTCATTTTTCCTGTAGGTGTCACTAGACTATCAAAAAATAACTATCACATGCTGGTTTTGAGGCTTGTCTTTGCTAAAGATCAAGTTTATTATTATTATTTATTTTTATAATCAGGTAGATAATACCAACAGGTTAATGTCAATCATGTTTTTATTGTAGTCTCACTAAGTTAATGTTTACTGTAAATTCATTATTGTTTTCTATGTTTTTATATTGTTTGGCATTGAAGCCATATTTTTGCCTTCTTATAATTTAAGCATTTGTGTGTGATATTGACTCAGTTTTATTTGTTCTAATGAGGTACTATATTGTCATGACTCCAGATGATTTGTAAGACATGCTCAAGCATAATGCTGACAAAAGAGGAAAAACTGCAGTTCATGGACAACCTGAAAAGGCCCAACCTGGCCTATCTTCAGAAACGAGGGCTGAAGAAGAAGATCTCTGAAAAATGTCGCAAAAGGACAATCTGTCTGAACTGTGGCGCTTTCAATGGTGAAAAAGACCTTTTCATTTCTGACATTTACTCTTTTGTGCCAGCCATCCTTATGCAATAATTGATAAATGCTAAGTCATTTGTCTCCTTTTATTCCTCAGGACCAGTGAAAAAGTGCGGCCTGCTAAAGATCATCCATGAGAAATACAAAACAACCAAGAAGGTCGTGGATGTTTTCGTGTCAGAATTTATGCAGTCTTTTGATACCGCCATTGAACACAACAAATTGGTGGAGCCTTTACTGACCAGAGCACAGGTGAACATCTCACTCTTTCCCACTGTGCAGTTAGTGTTATTTAAAGCAAAGTTACCGAGCTATGGTGTTTGAAAGT
>JAPZDZ010000014.1:7165087-7178594 GCA_029783805.1 Acanthurus tennentii | reverse complement strand
AGCAGAGCGAGGCAGCTACTGTAGTCAATGTTGTGCTGGAAATATTGGATTTTAAATGTTGGTTTTGCCTCGAGCAAACATTTTATCATTCAGGGCAGACAGAAGATATATCCATGAGATCAAGAAAAAACCTTTGAAGACACAACCAGCAGCTGGATAACAGGTAAAAAAAAACTATATTTTGATTTTTCTCCTAAGGGTTCACAGTCCTGAGGTCACCCATGGGGCAGGATATCTTTAAACCTTGTTTACAGAGTTCAGCTCTCTTTGGTTCAAAGTTAGGCCATGATCCAAATAAAAATACGAGCTTCTCTTGCAAATCCTTTTGCAGATTTCTTAAAAGAACAATTGCACAGATTTTGCAGTGGAGGAAAAACATACTGGGACTGCTGTAAAAATGATCATCTCTGTTGTAAAGTTAAAATTAAATTGGGGCTCTTTTGGGAATTGACTGCCTTTATGAGTAAGCCTTAAGTGGACATATAAGGAACTGCATTTCAGTATAGTTTTTTTTTTAAGTTCTCTATATGCAAGCATGTTTATCATGAAATTGGCCATTAGTATGTGTATTTTGATACATATCTGGTTACAGATGCAGATAAAATTTTTGTGAACCTTTTTTTTAATTCTTAAAATGATCCTTTAATTCTCTTTAATTGCATTAAGGATTTGTTTCATATCAGTTTGTCCGAAGGCTTAAACAAATTACTTTGTTTATATGATTACAAAATGTTCAATAGTTGGTTACAGCATGAGCAGAAAAAGAGAGCTCATCTCCACAGACCTTTAGATTAAAGAGGTCATGTGCTTTATGTTAAATAGGTTCATAAAACAGAAACTGACTCCAAAGTAGAGCAGGACTTTAGTTGTAGTATAAAGAGATGGGCAAGCAGCCACAGAAAGGCTTAACACATATCAAAGGAAATGAGTAGTAAATAGTTATAAATAAAAGATATTAATATCGATGTGAAACACAAATTTGTTTATTAAGCATCTAGAGGAGGAAGGAATTTAAAAAATAAAAGATGTCTAGTCGAGAGATGTAGAGACATACAGCTAGATTCTAGCAGTGCTGAATGAAGCCTTACAGTCATTCCATATGAATTATTTCGCAACCACTTGACTTTTATTCCCGTCATTTGCTCCAACAGGTATTCTGCTCTTTCATGATTTAACCCCACTAGCTGAAAAATATTCTGACTGCAGAGCTGATGATCCATTTATCTGCTATTTCTCTTTTGATTTAAGACATGAAATCTCCAGAAAATTACCCTGAACTGTCACCATACCGACCATTTTGACAATTTCTTTACAATAAAGAAAAGTGCAAGACGTCTCATATTTTCAGTATGCCTCAATAGATCACATCAGCTCTCTTCAGCTTGGCTCATCACTCAGGTTTTCCTCAGGCTTTCTCCTGGTGTGTGATTCAAATGCTGTCATGTTATATTATGTTTGTGGTTGATATCAGAGTTTGAGGTTTAACATTTCATTTCGTTAACAAAAAGGTTCCAGTCATGGATCATAAACTTTTATGGTTGCAGAGAATCACACTCCCTTTTTTTTTTTTTTTAAGTGGTGCAATATACCCCAAACTATTCCCACTTTCTTATGTGCCATTTTATTATTTTGAGGCCGCTGAGCAGTCGCTGTAACTGCTGTCCACTTGCACAGAAACCACAGCGACGGAGTGTGCAGTGAGCTGTGCACTGCAGAGAGGGAAGGTATGAGGAAGAATCACACGAAACCAGAAAGCATTTAGAGAGCAGGTACCAAGGCTGTACTGCTATAAAATCCTCTTTATGTTTTAATTTAATAATAGAATATGTGTTTCTAAAAATCATACACTATATGTGACATACAAGCATGCTCATTTAGCTAATAGCAGCTTTTATTTTGGAGAAATCCTTTCTAAGAATAATATCGCTTTGGGTGAATTGCACAAATTTGATATGAATTGGACTCAATTCCGCTGAGTTACTATTTGCACATTTCCTACATTTGGTTTTTAATTGCACAATAAATTTAAATTTTTTTTGTGGTTTGTGTAAAAAAGGCCACACCAACAAGAATTTAGCAACTATTAGCCAATGCATAGTAACATTAGTGTCAGCAATTAGCATTCATTTGGTGCTATGTTTCTCGTTTTAGTTCTTTCTGGAGGAAATTGGCTTGTTGCTAATCCTGTTTGTCTGTCTCTTGTTGCTGTTCAGATACTGTAAGGTAGTTTTAACTGTACTTTACTTTTAACTTTACTGGAAGCAAATTCCCCAAACACAATTATGATGAGAGTGAACCAAAGCATTGAAGCTGTGGGCTGGAAAACCAATAAAATGAGATAAAGGGATCCATCGTTAATATAAAAATGCTAATTTTAGCAGCTTCAAAGTCAGAGATGACATATAAATTTACATTTGCGATGAATAATCCAGGGAATAAAAGAGATGTCATGCTTTGTCTGACATTTAAGAAGTTTTTTTTTGAAAATGACTTTATAAATTGACACTAAACAAAAAAAACACTCGCTAAATATAAAAATGTTAATAAGTTTATGGTCTTAACTTTCACTGAATCTGATATTTTTGCATCACTCTCAATTAACACATAACATTTCTTTACTGAATGTTTCCATAGAAACACAGCTTTGTGTTTTCAGTATAGTTTCAGATGTGCAGCTCCCTCTTTGCTCCTATGTTCAGCATTTCTAAACACCTTCAAGTCTGCCTGCATGCAGCAGCCTTTAAAACAAACACATCCCTCACACAGTATTCTTATGCAACTCCTACATGCTGAGAACGAAATCCAAACACAAGATTTAATTTGCATTAAAGATCAAGAGAGTTTGCCACCTCGCCCGCTTTCCTGCTTGTTGCACTGAGGATTTAGAGCAGGGCTGGTATGTTTAAGTGCCGTCATGGCTTTAAATCCTCCTGTAATCATGTCAACAAAAGGTAATGGGACTGCACTGATCCTCTGATCAATCTCTGTGAGATTATTATTATAATAAAGCTGCGATCAAAAACATAACAGGACACGGCGGCTTTCTCATTCACGGTCCTCCATGGTCTGTGCTCACATCTGAATCCTCGACTGAGCATGAAAGCTTTGCAGTTAGACAGCATCCTCCATCAATTGCTTTTCAACCATTTGTTTTACGATCAAACTGTCAAAGCATGCATTTAATAGAGTATTTTTGACGTTCTGGACAAGAAAATCTGCAAAAGACCTGTTATTGGGCTGTCAAGGAACAGCGGCACCTGCCTGAAACTAAAAAGATTTAGCCATGATAAGTCGCACATTTGATGCAAGAGAGAGAAGAGCCCATTTGACAGCTTTAAGTAAATTAGTTTCAACCGGATTTGCAATTACTGTCATCTTAGGATATCCTTTTATACCCTTACACATAATAGGTGGTGGCTGTGTTAAACAGCCTGCAGCTTTTATTGAACTCAAATGGGCCTCAAAAATTAGCTACTTATAATTAGGGGGGATTCAACTCACCAGTCTACCTCTAATTCTTTTTATAAGTCACTATGCATGAATTATTTCTTGAAGTCTTTGTACAAATGAAAGCATGATCACAGTTTTTTTAATAAATCCAACTAGTTAATTTTTCCCAAGGCACAAAAGAAGTTTCATTTATCAGCTAAAATAAAGGATGTCAAGGTCAAATATGGCCATCCCTCTGTTAAGTCGGAGCAGCAGGCAGCTTATTGTTTGAAATGGCCTTCACACGCAGAGCAGCCTCTGCTGAGCCGGGCTGATGTCTCTATCTGCTCATATAAAAAAGCACCAGAGGTGTATGAAGTCTCATTCTAGGTCTTTTCTTCTATCCAGTGCTTGCAGGTACACTATGTCGGAGTTTCTGCTGTCTTGTTGAATTTGCAATGAAGAGGACCCTGATCAATTAGGTCTGCAGAATTAGTCCCAGTGGGAGCTGGGACACGGATGAAATCAATGGTATTCAAATGAACATCGCCCACACTACAGCAAGCGAGGCGTTTTCTTGAGACTACATTAGTTATTCCCCCTGTTGTAAGAAAGGATGACTGGGATAATGTCTCTGGCTGCTTCCTCTCACATCTTTCTTCTTTGATGCGAGTCTTCAGTGTCTTTTTAAATGAGGCAGTGTGGGTGTGGCGCTACATTCGACCTCCCACACTCACCTCGCAGCAGGAACACAGTGTTAACCCGAAGTGCTCGCTCAGCTGGCTACAACATGTATGAACAGCACGTCTTATCACCTGATCTCTTAAATGATTCATATGCTTCACTTTGTACCATCCATCTTGGAAGGTTTAGCTTTGGACTAGCTTAATCTGCAGCTCAGTTAAACCTTCGCTTCAGTTCAGTGTTATTGCTCTGTTGAAACAAGCACAGGTTCAGCTGAACTGCAGCCAAACAAGACGTATAATGGAACTACTTTAAAATCCGCCAACACATGATTCATAGCAATAAGAAGAAACATTGCTGCACACTAATGCTGCACAACCTGGTTTCTAATTTGAATAAGTATTTAAAATTGAAATTTGGTTTTAATATCTCAGTTCTCCTTGGAAAACTGTTAAAGTGACATTTCACCTAAAAATAAAAAATGCATGCTATTTATCTTACCTGTAGTGCTATTCACATATCTAGATGTGGTTATGTGTTTAGTTCATTAGAAAGAAAATAGTTCCTACATGCTAAAAGCAAGGTCTGTGGATTATCTTCATTAACTGGATGATGATTTCTGGACAGAAACATTGCTGTTGAGTTTATCCAAATGTATTTTTTTCACTTTAAGAACCACAAGCTGAGAACAATCTTATTTTATTATAGCCCTGAAAAGGCAGATATCTTTACAGCTGAACTCTCCAATAAACAAATATAATTTAAAAAAAAAAATATATATATATATTTCTCTGATTTTGGGTGTGCTGTCCCTTTAAGACATAAACTTTTTATAGCAATGAGTAAGTACACCATTATTTGTATGAATACTTGAAACTGTATGTGGGTGGTGTTCAAGTGGACTGAACTTATCGAAAGTCAAACTTAACATTTATTTAACGATGAGCTAAAAGATGTAAAAACTCTCTGCAGAACTGAGGGAGACTGCAGAGTCATGGGGAAGCAAATCCCTTTCACATACAAACAGTTATGTGGACAGCATTGTTAATTGAAAAATATTGATCTCTAGCTGCTTAAAACTTTAATTAAACCATGTTTCCAGCATGTTTGCTTCAATTTCAGGTACAGTGACATTTATAGTGGCAGGTAGATGATTGCAACAAGCTCTCTATAGCAGCTGTGTTTAGTCTAAGCCACAGCTGAGAACAAAGCAGTCAGGTTTCAGAGCATCAGCAGTTTTTTCTTGGGAAGGATACATTTTCTTTCATGTAAAAAAACCTCCCGAAAACGGTGTAGCCTGCACATTAAAGACATGCTTGCTTCTGAAAATTTTTGAAATGCTTGACTCACTTTTTATGATTTATGATTCAGGTAACCTGATCATTTAAAGTGACAAATTCAGAAGATTATACAGTGTTTGCAGAGGTATGCAACTTCTAAGTGCATTTTAATGTAATTTTTCATTTCTGCTGAACATGAAAAGACCGTTTGACTGAAATAACACAGAACTGCTCACCACTTTCATCACTCCTCCTCCACAGCTGATTATCTAAAAGTGAGATTTTTTTTTTTTTTTTCCGGCAAGAAACAGACCCCATGGAGGTAAATGGAGCCTGGTGGGAGTTCTGAGTTGAGCCCTCAGCAACAAAGGCAATTATAGCCGGCTTTTCAAACTAATGGATGCGTCTGAAGGCTCAGCCTCTCCCTTCCTGAATCACAACTGTGTTCTCACCCTCCACAAGCTCTGACACTTCGGACCAGCGCTCACCTCACACTGGATGACCTCAGACAATACTGCAATTAAGAGAAGGCAGCACTTCTATAACGTGTGCCACACCATTTCATTCTCCTGAGCAAATGTATAAAGTCAGACAGCACTTAGCATTGGTAAAATCTGAAATACAGCAGTTTCTTTCTGTCTTTACAGTGGAGCTGGCCTTAAAGTAAAGCCATTTAAATATTGAAAGCCTTTGCAAACTGCATGTGCGTGTAGTATTTTAGCATACACTCTATCCTCATACATCCACAGAAAAATCTTTGCTAACCAGATAAAATCTATTTTTAGACTTACTTTCATCAGACCCCATGTTCTCCTCCGTGTTTTTGATGTAGTCATCCTGAAAAGAAAATATGTTTGCATTAATGGATTTAATCATATATGTAAAGTTAAAAAAAAAAATTGAAGAAGCTTTCATGCTCAAGCTTTAAAAAAGAACAAGACAGAGCATAAGACAAAAAGACATGCAAAACGATACAGAAATTTTGTTACACACTATGAATGGTAATTAAAATGTGAGCATAAATGCAGCAATTCAAATATATTTAGTTCTTATTTTGGGTCAGTAAGTTTCAAAACACAGGAGGTAATTAAAAATCATACTACAAAAATCTTCAGAGTTTTTTTTTAAATCTAAAGTATAATTAAACTTTGTTTATTTCTCTGGGGATTATTTTTTTTTATTCACCATGCACTGTGTTCAAAGTTGATTGATTTATCTTTGTTTTGTTCCTAAGTTAAAATATGTGATTAAAACTAGAAACAGAAATGTAACCAAATGCTGTTATAGCCAGAAAATAAGAAATCAATGTCAAAAAAGAAGCTATGTTTAGAGGGCACCTCATTCATTTCCATCACTATGAAACTTCATTCTTTTGCTGATGACATTTAATTATACTTTGCAAAAAAATCTTAAATGACTTTAGGTGATGAATACATACAAATCTTTTTTTAGGATAAAGATATACTTTAGGTTTATCTTTGTTTAAAAAAAACAACTTTTAAAACTTATTTGAGTATTTAATTTCTGTTGTGGTTCTGCTTTCTCTCTTAATGCTTCTGTGCTCCCGTTCTATCCTTATTTTCTCTCTTTAAGCCAGTTTAACACCTAATTCCTCTTTGGGGATCAATAAAGCCTTCTCATTTCTTCGTTTTAGTTTCAAGTTTTGGAACAACAACACATTAGGAGGCAGTGTTTTTCTAATTCTTTATTTAAAAGGTTTAAATCGACAGCTATTCTTTTAACAGACCTTGTCAGTGAGCTCATATTCAGTGTGTTTACTACACATTTATGTAATAAAAGACCTGAGCCTTTAAGGGCACTCTCAGATGTGTTGCACAGCTTTATTTCAGATCTGCTGTCCTCATATGAGCCAATAAGCGGCCCTGGATCATCACAACAGACCATTCTGGCTCAAGGATTTGTTTTAAAGGTGCCTTTGCCTCAGTGGAGCCTGTAGACTGTGTGGATAACAGATGTTAACTAGAAAAGACATGTGTACCACAAGGCTTTCTTTAAATATCTTTGCCCAGGGTCTTTACTGGGTGTGAAGACAGCTATCACTAAAATGTTTGTACCTTGAATATGTAGCTACAGCCAGCAACTGATTGGCTTTGCAAAGACTAAAAATATGGAAAGAACTAACCTGGTTGCATTCAAGTCCTCTTTACAATCTGATTTTTGTATAGATTGAAATATATAAATATTAGCTGTCAATAAGTAAGCATTTAAGGTACTGGTATGACTATTTTTTATGAATTTATTACAGAGCCTGACAAGCTGTTTCCTCCTGTTTCCAGCCTTCATGCTAGGATAGGCTAAGATAAACAGCAGCTGCCTATAGCTTCATACTAAGTACATCATGAGAGCGGGATCAATCTTCTTATCTAAATTTCAGCAAGAAAGTGACTAAGCATAGTCTATTAAATGTCCCTAGAGGAATAATTTTTCCATTTCTTTAATAAAATAAACTATTTGAATCCCAAAGGAATTATGGGACAAATGTACCTCCACAAAGCTAAGAATCAGTTTAAAAGTTGATATTTTACAGATGCTCAAACTCTCAACTTCATGTCCACTTTTTCTAGAGCTTTTGGCTGGTTCACATCGTCCTCATAGGCAGAACAATTTATCAGCATCATGGCAGTTTGAGCATCTAAAGTTACATAAAAAATAAGTTGATGAGGGCCATGTGAATCACCCAAAAGCTCCAAAACAAGTCAATAAGGGCAACTTGAAATTCAATTGTTGGTCAACTACTGTTTGGTCAAGATTGACCTCTTCAACTCAGAAATAATCTGAACTTTTAGACATGTCTCTGAACCAGTCTTTCACACTCTGAAGCTCGTATTTTGACCAGCACTTATAAATCCAGTGAATAAGATGTTCTTTTTTTTTTTATTTCCTATTGTGGCTGTTTCTCATGTAGCCTCTAAGCATCACAAGGCACAAGGCAGGACTCTGAGAGCTGTTTCATAAAAAGGACTTGCACTATCTTAGCTTCTGCACTGTTGCAAGGGGAATATTTGCAAACTAACTCTGGTTTTTAGATTGTGTCCCTGGCGGCCTTGCGCTGGAACGATAATAAAAATCCAGCGTCCCTCTGCTGTATCCATTTTGACCCATTTCTCTCTATGTAAGGACAGAGAGGATCAACTATAAAGCGGTTACTACTCGGCACAAGGCCCAGAGCAGACCCTGAGGATCAGGTCTGTTCAGTTTAGCTCGGTCTTATTCTGCTCAGGGGACATGAAGACTGAGCTCTCAAGTCAAGCTGAACAAGCTCAGCCGAAGGCATCTTAAACATTGTGCACAGGGCGAGGAGTTAAAGGGAAGGTTTTTGTGTTTGCGCTTGCTATTATCAGGGTGAAATGGTTGCTTTCGAGTCTAAAAAGATATTTCTATCTATTTTCTTTGAGGCATTCCTTTGCTTTGTCGATGCAAATGTAGATTTGATGTTATCTATGCTATTATATCCAATGCCCTTTGTTTTTGAACTTTTTATTCAAAGACATCTAGACGATGTTGTATTAAATGTATTTTTCTGAGCTGTAGCCAAAGTGAGATCTTATTCACAGAACAGCTGACACCTTACCACCTAAGAAACATCCAAACAAAGACAGACAGCACATTGTACAAATTTACAAAGGAAACACTAACCTCGACTTCCTGTTGCAATGACAGCAGCAGTGTGGGGAGAAAAAGAAAAAGAGAGGCATTGTTAAAAGAGCCGAAAAACACTTTGCAGTTTTCATTTCGCTTCCATTCAGCATGCAAACAGTGGGTTGGTTTATTACAGTTATGGCAGCAGTTAAACTGTCAGCTCTTAATGCACGCTGATTGCAAATACACGCCTTAGTCTCGCTCCTCTCGGGGGACAACATAAGACATTCACAGAGGATTATGAGCGCCTATTAACCGAGGATGATCCGCTGCCACTTCTATGAGCTGGCAGGGGTCCCGATCACTAAGGGCTCATTCTCTGGCTGTGTTCACAAGCAACTGCCAAACGCCACACTCCTGCCAGCTCAGAAGTTGTGAATAAGCCATGACATACCGCATCAGCCTTGGAAAAATACAGGCAAATTGGTGGGGAAATTTTCAAAGTCAACAGCCAGATGTGATTTAGATGTTTTTTATAGTTGCGGGAGACACGTAGAGCACATTCACTAAGCGTGCCTCTGACAACACAGACAGATATAGCTCCTGTAAAGTACAACCTTGAGTTAACAGGGGAGTGACTGCTTTCCTTTCATCCCATTTCACCGTCTTGGCTTCGGTCCAAGGGCATTACACATCAATACCCACCACAGCTCGTCCCCACGAGCTTCATCATTCAGTGCTCCGGCGTGTTTGAGAGAAATATAGCACTGCATGGTTTATTTCAGCAACTCAACCCAGTAAATAAACCTAATTCTTATACACACACACACACACACACACACACACACACACACACAAACACAAACACAAACACAGAGAGTTATACCTGTCTGCTTAAAATATATCACTATGAACAATTTACAGGCCACACAAGGACAAGCCAAAAAGCTAGCTGAAGGCTTTAAAAGTCTAAAGCCAGAATTCATCACCGAGCAGCGGCAGGACTCCAGATTTCACCTCAGAGGCTGTTTCTAAGGGATAAACATTTTTTCTGCAGCAGTGAAAATGTCCAGGTGAAACCTATTTCGAGAGGAAGTATCACAGTTTGTTATCTTAGAAAAATATGGTCTGGATTTTTGTGAAAGTTCATATAAAAAGTTGTCTGACTCACTGTTTAAAACCTGCAAATGGCTGAATATTTTAGTTGAAATTCTCTTTATTTCTTTCTGCTGTCAACATTTGATCTCTTTTTATATTCTTCATTGCTACATTAAAACAACAACAACAGCTTCCGAGCTTGCAGTGTACAAGCTAAAAGTGTGAAGTTTTGACAAAGATTTGGATCATGCAGGGCCAATCCAATCAACTTCACACAAGCTTCTGTAATATTGTTTCATAATGTTCTGGGGGAGATACATGCAGCTGTTAAATCGTCTGTGGTTTTAACGAGTCCAGTGAGCTCGTTTAGAGCTAAAATATAGCAAGGCTTCACCTCTACAGCACAGAAGATAAAACTATGATTGTCTTTTGTATCATTAAAAGTCTTATCGCATGGTCAACATATGTCTTTTTATCAGGATTAAAAAAAGACCAAATCACAGACTTTACATTGGAGTGGAACCATGGAAACATTGGAGTGGAGCTTTAATAATAAAAGGTTATACATAGAACAAAAATCTAAGTTGTAGGAGCAGGTAACCCAAGAGCAAAGAAGATAATACAAGCACTAAAAGTAGCCTAAAATTGGGATGATACCAGGAGAACAGACAGGACTGAGACAAGGATGCAGAACCAGGGAGCAGAAACAGATGAAGTGATGAATGACAAAGAGAGACTCAGAGTTATATACACAAGGGAGAGAAAAACAAATGCCTGGCAGCTGAAACTCATAAGTAATCAAAAAGGGTGAAAGAGAAAAAGAGACAGGAAGTAACTGCTAAAGCTTGACAAGAACAAAACACCAAAATAAAACAGGAAATAACTGAACTCAAAATGCAAACCATGACACTTTAACTGTTTTTCTGTTTTGCTGTCGTTTTATTTTGTAGGGATTTGAGCTCCACTCTCTGTATGCGCAGCTTTGCAAGCTGCACTGTCACTGCATCCTCCAAAACAATTGGAAATGGTTTAAAGAAACACAGTACAAGCCAAAGCATTTTTTTTTCTCCTTAAAGCAAAAATGATAACAGGTTGACCTTCAGCACTGACACAGCTCTAAAATAAAGTGTGGAGACAAGTCTGGGTGGGTGAGACCACATAAAAAGAAGGAGAAAAAGACCTGAAATATGTCAAATGAAATGTAAACACCTTCACAGCTAGATAAAATAACGTTCTCGTTTTAGATCTGCATCTCAACATAACATTTTAAAGGTTATAGCTGTAACACTGAACTTCCAGGGTGACAGCACAGTATAAAGAGAGCCAAAATAATTTCTAAGCTACTAAATCAGCAACAAAACCTGGTTTAGCAAATACTGCAGAGAGGAGGGAAGCAACATAAAATCCCATAAAACGACCGCCCTCCTCATCAATGATACGCTTGTAGCATGTCACGCGTCAAGACGCAACGATTACTTAATTAATTATTTGCAGTGCTTGGGCAATTACCCAGCTTACAGTGCTGCAGGGGCTGATGGGAGCCTTGCAGCCTGTCCTAAAGGCTGAAGTGCTTATCTTCTCCCAACAGCAGTGTGACAGCAAGGACACCAGACTGAGGCTGCATTTAGTCCTTCACCAAGGTTGAGAGCTAATGCCGTCCCACTGAATCACAGCCAGGCTGCTGCTAAAGTTCACAGCAAGCCCAGACAAGAGGGAGGGGAAGGGGAGGGAGGAAGGGGGGAGATCAGGGAGCAAAGGGGGTGTGATATTCATGGTGGAGGTCCCCTGAGTTACGTGATTCATATCACACACACCACCTCTCCTGCCATTTGTCAACAAGGCAGTAATGCAGCCGGTGTAAAACAGAGCCAGGAGGCTAATGGAGCTTGACTATCCAGATGCTGCGACTGCTCCTCCTGGACCGCTCGCTGGTATTAGGCTGACAGCGTTTGGCCGCAAGCCTGACTGCGCTCCTCTGAGTTAACGTCTATCTCACCTCGACCGAGCCGCGTCTGCTGGTGACATAAAGACCACAGATTACCCTGAACCAAGCAACACACCCATCCTGACAGCACTGACACCAAAATGTTCATATACATCGCAGCTCTGCTTGACACACACTGGGGTACGCTGAACTTTTGACTCTAAAAACATTTCTGTCTTGTCCCAAGGAAATTGCTAGGCTGTTGGAGTTTGAGAGCTAGCTTGAAATGGTCCAATCAAGTACTGATGATAGCAAAAACACTGGAGTGGATACCTGAAAAAAACATAAGCAAATTAAATATTAGGCATGTAAAGTGGCCTAGTGGTCTAAATAGAAGGTAATTCTTCAAAATACTGGATTACACTGCATAAAAATGTTTTAAATTTAAGATTTCAACCATATCTGCATACAGTGTTTATGGCCTTGCTAAGGTTATGAATGATTCTGTTTTTTGAAAATAAATTGTTATTATATCAAAGATTATCATGAGGGTTAAAAAAAAATACAAAAGGAATGTGAGATGCAAACTCTAGTTTCTGCATAAAAGGGAGTTGTGTTGCAGTCATGACGTGAGGAATCATGTAATATAGACAGAATTCCCAGGGACACTGAGTGGGATCTAAGATATGGATCAAAAACCCACAATGTCTCTGATTTCAATCCATCTGGGAACCTTTTATGCCTCTTTATCTGCACAAACCGTCTTATCTGCCTCTTTACTGAAAGCTGAGAATTGAGCACGAAATGACCCAAAAAAAATAAAAGACACAAACCAACATAAACTGTTGAACAAATAAGGCATGAAGTGCTATGCACATACTTGTAGAGACGCATTTTGTGTGGAAAAGCAGCAGCATCAGGTCAGAACATAAGAACAGCTGCTGCAGGAGTGAGAGCACCTGGATGTCTTCTTCATAGACCTATTTTTCATTAAAATATGAGCAAAACGAGCATTTTCATGAAGAGAATCAGTGCTGGAAGCTTTAACAAAAGCCACAAACCTGATAAACATACTAAAAAACAAAACTTTGCCTGAACAAAAAAGATTGTTGAAATGTGTTAAATATGAGGAACTGCTCCACAAGGCAACAAAGCAAAGCTTATAGACTGAAAAAATCAAAGGATTTATTTTGATGGATGACCAGCCATTTTCCATCAGTCCTGATCCTGAATATGATTACGCTGCCTAATTATTATCACTTTAGCTTCTCAGTGAAAGCTATAATCATTAAGCAGCATAGTGCATAAGGGATCAGGCATGAAACTGCATTACAGACTCTTGAATTGGAATTACCAAGATAGCTTTAGATCAATTGATGGGCATTCAACCTCTTTTTTTTAACTAACTGTAATTAGCTGGGTGCACACAGATAATTTGTGCTTGATTCAACATCATTAACCTTCAGTTTAAATAGTTAGAGCTCACTTTTAG
>JAPZDZ010000014.1:7136203-7146951 GCA_029783805.1 Acanthurus tennentii | reverse complement strand
TCAAAAAAACCTGTAGATGGTAGTAAAGTTTAAATGACAAAAAAACAGCCGACTGTAGAATTTTATACAGAAAGCAGTCATTATGGAGCAAGCAGGAACAGGGATTTAGGTAGAAATGTACCATCAACACAAATCTGAATCTATGCAGATTTATTTTAATAAAGAGCTATGAACTTCTGGCCTGAGTGAAAGCCTGTACTTTCCAGGTGCCCTTCTAGTAATTTTGTCGACACACAAACCTAAAATTGTGGCACATTTGCATTTATATACCTGTGTCATTTTATAATCCTTTTCATTTTTCCATATTTTTAATTGTAAAAAGAAACATTTATTCAATTTCCTGGATGTCAGTATGAATGTTTTCTCAAGCTGTTTTACTCACTTATATATTTTTTGTGGCCCTCTGATTAGATAAATCACCCAGTGTCTATGTTTATGTAAATACTTAATGTCACTGTTTTAACTTGCTTGTCCATTAAAAGCTTTTCATCATAATAAAACCATCAGCGAAAAGCTAAGCAGGTTTTTTTTATTTTTACCCTGCTAGTTTTCTGCCAGAGCTGCTTTTTGCCTTGACTCACTGATCAGGAAGCCTTTCATAAATGATTATTGAAGAAGCAAACTGCAGCAGCTTTGGACCTTCTTAAGTGTTATTTGCCACAACAACGGCACGTTTTAAATCTCAGATTTTATGACAGCTCGAAAAATATCCTGATGGTCGGTATGAATTGTCATTTTTTCTTTCTGGATTTATTCAGCCCGGCGTTGTTGTTGTTGTTCATGTTAGCTAACATGGGAGGGGGGTCTTGTTTTGCTTTGTTTTCCTGTAATCAGTCAGCACAGAGTGATGTAACGATCCTTCCGACATCATTTTCAGATAAAATGGGAGCAGCAGTGGATGTTAAAGGGGCAGCTAGTGTTTTTCAAACACATATTAACAGTTGTTTTTTTGTGTGCAGCTGAGTTTTTCTCTTTTCCACCTGTCACTATTTTTCCATCACTATTGCTCTTGAATTTGACTAAGTGGCTTTCTAGCAACGCATCAATGTGGCTTTCCCTTTTTCAGTCTTGCAGATGAAGCTCTGACTGGTCGACTGTTTTTCAAATGTCAGTGGAAACTTCAGCAAACTTTGTATTATTGAACTAATCTGTGGACTCAGACTAGATTTAACGGTCTGGTTTATCAGCTAGTGATCTAAAAAGGATCTATTCTGATTCATGAGACAATTTCCTGGTATTACAGCCTTTAACAGAATTTCCATTGAAGCGGGGTTAAACGCTTGACTTTATTTTTGTTTTATATTTCAGCACTTTGACTGACACTTACACACATCTAAGACAAATACATGATGTGCAGCCTCTTATGACGAACCTTGTTTAACATCCTCTTCTACATATTAGGATCATGCTGTGGAAGAGTGCCTTTAATTGTAAGGAGATTAACTGATGTCATCAGTTCCCCCTGTTCCTCTCTTAGCAGATGCTGATAAAATTGATCTATGCTGTTCACCAAGCAGACTCAGTTTACACAAAGGAAGTTCAGGGGAGGAAAACCTCATCTGAATAACATCAGACAACGACAACATGCATCAAATTTTCAAAGGATGCTTATCTGTTAATATTTGCTATCTTCAAATGTAAACAGCACATCCCTTCTCTGTCTCAAATAGCTCATGAAACCCAATGAGAGCTTTGCTGCTTATCATGGCTTTACATATTCTCACATCACATAACGACACCGCAAAGATCGCTTCAGGTGTTCCTGGTACACAACAATTAATTGCAACAAGCCATGGGTGGATGCTTTACACGTTTATTTATTCATTCCCGCCGGATTCCAGCAGATTGTTAAAATGTAGCTCCTCCTGCCACCGTGAAGGAAAAACACACCTAAAACAAAATGTTAATTTTACGACTGATTTCAACAAAAGATTACAGCAAAGATGCAATAACACTTTGTTGTGAGCCCGGTGATGTTCATCATCATCATCTGATGGAAACTTGTTTTCCCACAGTGCTCCACTGCCAACTGAGTTTCTTCATCAGCCAGCTCCCTTTCCATCCTGCAGCCGTGTCTGTCAGTGAGCTGCAACACATAATCAGTGATCAATATTTGTAATTTACAGCACCCTAAGGCTGCAAAAAAGGATTCTACTCATTTATAATGTCTCTGTTGATTATGTTATTATTAAATCAATATACTATTCAGTCTATAAAATGTCAGAAGTAGTGAAAAATGTCTATCATACCTCTAAACTGGTTGTTTTGCATGAATGTGTAAAAGGATTATTGATTACAACTGTTGTTGATATCTGTCAATCAAATAATCTATTACTGCAGCACTTTGCAGCCACAATAACAAACAGTACTTTTTTTTTTACATTAGAAACATAAAAAACAAAATAAAATAATTTCAGTCCACACATTGTATATTGTCAGAATATCTCATGCAAAACTGAAGTAAATACTAGCAAAACTAACTAATAATTAAAATATTAGTAAGATAAGCACAGTGTGCTGCATCATGCAGATATTTAATCATGTTTACTTTCTTCTTAATAGTGTTGCCTTTATACTCTCTTGTAATTAATGTGTGTATGTTCAAAATGTGCTGTTTTCTTAAGTGCATGCCTTGACATTAAAGCATTAAATATTAATGATAAACGACCAATAAAAACAAACTCTACCGATGCATTTCTACTCCAACAGCCACTTCTGATGCTTGTTTGTGAGGCACTTACTGCCTTGGATAAATGCTGCCATGCTTAAGTGCACATTAAAAAAAAAAAAAAAAAGTAGCCTCAAAGTAAGTTCTTGGATAGGAGAGCCATCAAAAGAAGTTATTTTGAAAGTTGAGGGGAGAATAAACCACATCGAGAGGCATTTAATAAGGAATCTCAGGCGACTTACAGCTGTAAGTGGAGCTGCTATAAACGCGTATAGATCTAATTCAATTGGACTCAAACTGGGTCACACAGCTATTAAAAGTGCAAAGTTGGTTGAGAGCAGTCTGGCAGCAGTTTGCCTTTGCCAGGAAAAGCACCGGTAGATGCTGTTTTGCACTGCAGGCAGCTGCAGCAGGGGTTGGAACAGAGTGCAGCACCTTTTTCAGTCTAATGTTCAAATTCTGAACTCTTGACATGCTCAGTCTCAGCGGATGATATATTTTTAGCCCAAATTGTCAAGCTTACACCAACTACTATAAATGAGAAACACCCATCAGCTCCACTCTGCGTTCTACCAATAAGAAACAGCCTCATAAGTGCAGCATGAAGGGATTTCACACTGCAACACTTTGGAGTGTGTTGATAAAACATTTGAATAGAAATCGGGATGATTTGTTGAAGAAGCTCAGAAACAGAAAGTGACTCTCATCTTCTGCATGTTAAACCTGAATGATCATTGTATAAAAGCTTCTGTGCTGAAAGAATTAATCAATGAAAAAGACGATTGATCAGGGAGAATTTCGATACATTACAAAGATATTTTTTATTAGCAGTTAATTAACTATCACAGCAAGAATTGCTTGTAGTGATGAATCTAAAGAAATAAACTACCTGACTCTACAGGAATTTTCTGACCTTTACCACTAAACAACGCTAATCAAAGGAGAACAGAAATTAATCAATGAGAATTTGTCACAGCCTCACTTCAAACTCCAATTGTGCATAATGTTCTAAGTGTACATAAAGCGAACAGTAGCTCTGAAAGACTACCTGCTGTTCAAACATACTCGGCTTTGTGCCTCTCCTCCCTGCGTGAATGCCTCCAGCAGCAAACAGATGTGGACAGCTGCAGGCGGCCTCCAGACTCAGCACTTTGAATGATAAAGAGCCGCTGCAGGGATCACCTGCCTTCTCGCTGGAGACACACATTAGACATTTCAAATACTCTCGCCTTGGCTGTCCATCAAGGCAGCTTGTGCCTATTAGTGACAGAGTGATTAGTGTGAAATTCAAACGGTGGTGACACTCGACTCGAGCATCACATCCAACAACAGGGAAGCAATCAAAGGACCGCGTGCTATCATATTTCACCGCTAATGACGTCAAATTTGAAACATTTGTCAGGTTTGTGTGGCAGGATCGGTGATACATCACCCTTGTAACTTCTCGTGGAAATTTGTGTTTGATCAATAAAAACAACCTTCATACAACAATCTCAGGATTCAAGCTTGTTAAGAGGCAAACATGACACCAGGCGTATGATGATACCTAATGAAATGTCATCTTAGTGCCTCGTTGCTGTCAAGTTCATCCTCTCAGTTAATTAGATTCTGTTTAAAATATTCTATGCATCTCTCCGTTAAATGAACCTGATCAACATGCGTGCTTTAAGGCACACACTGGTAAAACTCACCGTGACCTTAAAAAGTAATTAGACGCTTTAATCATGTGCATTATTAGTTGCTCCGAGCAGGCAAATCAAACATATCTTCTATATTAAAAGGTCACGTCTGTCAAACATCATCTTTTCTCCACAGCAGATGTTCACGCCAGCCCTCCTGAATGAAAGCTTAATTTCTAATTACAGTATGTAAAATTGCACAGTGCGGTTCTGAATATCAAAAGCCAAAATGAGTTAAAAAGTCTAACATCGACCAAGAACTATTTCAAACTGCCTCAGTGTAAAAAAAAAAAAAAAAGGTTCCTTGGAAAACTGGCATGAAATTAAATATGCAAATTGGGTCGAGGCCTAAACAATACTTCTCTGAGATAACACAAGACTTCAGTTGCCAAACATGACATGAATAGTCAAAACTGGGAGGTTAAATTAAAGTTTTAAGAGTGTTATGGTATCATCTAAGACATCTTTGGTCTCACTGCATCTAAAATCACATTTTTTTTCTTATACACAGGGGAAAAATTTTAATTAAAGAAAAATCTATTACAAAATAACTTTTTATCAACCGCCTTTACATTTCAATGGCTTGTTTTCAGTGGGTGTAGCCAACCACACTTCCCTTGACTCATCAGTGCATGTAAACAGGCACACAAACACAAAGAAAACTAAACTGTTTAACATTTTAATTAAAACCCAGCTCCTGTGTCTCCTCAGATCTTCAGAAATAAGGACGCGGAGCCGCAGAGGAAACAGGTCCGCGGTAACACAAACGCACACTGAGGTCTCATTTATCCGGCTCACTGAAAGGGACACATGCTTGTCTCGAAATCTCAAGGGTCACGTTGAAAGTTCCCACAGCAGGAAGCACGGAGCTGACTAATTAGGGTGAGAGATGTGGCAGGGAGAGAAAAAAAATAAGCAAACTCACCCACACAAACACAGACACAACGTGGTCTTGCCAAGAGTCAATTTAAATCCTGACAAACAACCATAGTTTTATCTGCTGGAATCACACAAATATTGTGTGTAGTCTTTGTTGCTTGTTTTAATTTCAATCTTTTACTCTTCTTAGTCGTTTCTTTTTGCTGGTAAAATATCTTTAGTTTTGTGATTTGATGTGATCTGTCCCTGTTTTGGAACTGATAAGCAGTATGTAAACAGCCATTATATGGTCTGTAATGTACTTTGAGGTAGGTGTACGAGGAAGTGTTTTTAACAGTTATTTAATAGTTAATTAATTAACACTTAGAAATATCCTTGTAGCTGCACAATGATATATATATTAGGGTCCTATAAACCATTTACCAAATGGAAGTATTGTGATTATAAAGGCTAAATTAGAGGACTCAAATTCTATCAACTTTTTTTTTTACATTTTCTGACATTTTATGGACTAAATGACTGTTCAGGTAATTGAAAAAAAAGCGAAACAATTTGATGACGCTGAAAAGTACTTGTTAATTGCAGTCCTGGTTCAGAATGTTCCTGATTTGTGCATAAAATCACACATACAGCCATTTAAATTTAAATAAACATGTGACACAAGCTACTAACACTGAAAAACTGAGAAGCTGAATGTCACAAAAGTATGAGTCTGTACGAGTCTGATGACGTATGTTCCTTCACATGTGTTTTGGGGACCGTCATTACTGAGGACATCTGCCCGACGCATCCTTAATCATGTCCCTGCCAAAAGAAACAAGGATGCATCGTCTCAATGAATTACATTAACTTGCAAATCATCTTTCTCCCTCTCTCTGTGTGCTTATAAGCAATTCCCAGAATCCCCCCTGTATCTGTTACCTGAAAGGATGTGTACTCCTGACCCAGTAACAAGCATGCTCCCTGGGGACAGGGAGTGGCTAAATTAGGCCCCTTCCCTGGGTCTGGAAAGATTCATTTTATGCTCAGGCAGCGCTACAGTCAATGCATGGACGGTTTGGCCGGCTTGCTTGCTGTTTTCAGATTCCAAAATTTGCATGTCCGTATCAAATGGCGTCTGTTGACATTGCTCCAGGAGAACAGGAGAAAAAAAAGGGAGTCACGCCACTGCTGAAAAGGGAGGGTGGACAGCACGGGATGGCAGAGCTGACAAACACAAACGCCCTCAGTTTTCATCAGTGTAACTTTTGGCCGCTCTGCGATCGCCCTCCTGCATGCCAAGCGGGGAGCATCACCAGCTGAGGGGAGGGTTGAAAAAAGAAAAAAAGAAAAAAAGCTCTGATGGCGAAAGCAAGTGGCCAGGCTTTGTGTCTAATGTCTGCATCTACTGACACACTCGACAGACGGGAGTGGGAACAAGGTTGTGGTTCATGTGGGAAGGGCATTGATAAAAATGAAAAAAAAAAGGAAGAAGAAGGAGCACAGACTGGTGTAATAAATCATGTCAGTGACGCATTAACACATTCATGAGGCAGTGAGATGAAAGGAAAAGGATAATACTTGTTTTTGACTTCCAGCAGTGATCCAATAGACGTGATCAGGGTTAAACTCATGCAGACTTTTAAAGTTTTGTTTTCTGTTATTTTATCTCTACACTATTATTAGGACTCTTCTTTGTAAGTTTTACATTTGCTACATCATTAAATGTTTAAGTCCGAATCTGCTCTGAGTTGCTTAAAATAGCTCAGCCAGGGTTTGGCTGAAGAACAGTGAGAAATCTTCGATCAAACTCAGCCTTTGTGGTTGAGAGGTGAGACAGTGCAGGCAGACTCCTTGAATTATTCAGAGTATGCCATTAATACTGACATTCTGAATAACCGGACTGAACATGCATGAGATGGACAGGGGATGAAAGATGCTTTGCAACATATCTTATTTTCTGACCACTTGCAAGTTGACACTGTACTTCATTTACTAAGCCAGTGTTGGAAGAAGCAACACACAGATCGTTCAATTAAGCAAAAGCAGCACAAAATAAAAGAAGAGTTCTTGTCTTCAAAATGTAATTATAAATGTACAGAAGTACTTTCAGAGAAAAAGAACTGAAATTAAAAAATGGAAAGTCATCGTTATGCAGAGTACTGCCTTTCAAATTGTTGCATTTTAAATGTAATCAAGACAAAGTATTAGACGGTTTGATGAAAATTTTGCTTTTTTAAAATCTTTTCTTTTAATTTTCTGTTCCATTGAAATGAATTTGTATTATTAACTTTGATGTTGTGCGACTCGGACTCCCTGTGGAGAAACAATTGTCTGGAGACTGAAGTACAAAAACCTGATTACCCAGAGCGTTTCAGAGTGATTTTTTATGCATTTTCCTTTTGTCTGAAAATTCAGTCAGTCTGATCACTTTATTTTCCTCATAAGCTGTTTTCAGGGATTTATAAAAATAAAGAATGTGGTTTAAATGTAGCCATAACAAGACATTTGCAATAAAAAAAAAACCTATGCTGCCACCTACTGGACAACACCATCAAGACTCTAAGGCTCTGTTAAACTACAAACTTAATTTCTTTTTCATTAGTGTCCCACCTTAGATTATGTTCAACTTCATTGAAGGTCATGAGAAGTCGATGCTCCCTGCAGAGCTGTAGTAACCTGTGCAATCAGTCGAATATCTCTGGGACAGCAGGACCGTATTCAGCTCGAACTCTCCAAACTTATAAGCACCAAATTTCTGTAATGAAAACAGCAGATTTCTTAGCAATAATATAATAAAAATCTCTATCACACAAATCTTTACTACCATTTCAATTAACATATGCTCCCATTCACAAAGCAGTCTAACCACTCGATGATCCAGAAGAGCCAGTGATGTGTTAAAAAGGTTGAGGTTACTCTGAAGAAAAGATGATAACTGTAACACAAACATGGTGTTGCCATGGTTACAGGTGAGTGAGCTTTTGGTATGCACCCTTGTGTCAATTTCAAAGAAGAGAAAATCAAAGATTTCGCCGTTCAAACAAATATCTTTTCTGCCCCAGAGAGGAAAGGAGAGTGAATTTCAGAGTCTTCTTTTATCTGTAGTGTCAGCTGGGTGTCACATTTCAGGTGTCACTCACAAAGAAAGTGGAAGATTTTACACTCTGACAGTTTCTTTAAAAAAAGGATAAATGAAAAACTCTCCTCTTTGAGTTAGAAAAGTGTATTCTTGTTCCCCTAAATAACAGGTTTGATCAATATACTCTTCAGCAGCCTGCTCTTAAATCCCTCTACCAGCCAATAGATTTTTAGCACCCTATATTTCAGCATCTCTGGTTGAATGTCATAAGCCAGTCATGACTAAAATCAAAAAACAAAAAAATAGTCAGGATTCTGACTTTTTATGTTAAAATAAGTCATAAATGACCAGAATCTTACTGGATCATTACTGACAGAAAACATTTGTATTGTATTGTATTTGTATAATTACAACAACAATTTTCTGTGTTTCTGCTCATGTGCAGCATTTTGTCCCATATTTATTCTGTCTAATAAAACACTGCCTGTCACACACCAGAGTGAAAAAGAAGCCCAGCATGTTATTTTTTTCATAATCGACTTTTCGAACTGTCACAGTAGGAAAACGCACGGATTTAATAATTAATTTAATGATGATTGAATTCAATTTAGCTGCTTCATTGTCACACTGTCACACTGCCTACTGGGAACCTTAAATACAACAGAGTCATTTCTAATGTCATTAATACTACCTGTGTTTTTCCCACTGTGACAAGTCAAAATGTGAAAAAAAGGGTCAGTGAAGAGGATTCGCTTGTAATTACAACTGATGCAACCATAACTAGCTCCTAAAGATAAGATAAGTTGGGTTAACGTCTAATTATATATCACAGCTAGTCTTTTAGTGCCAGCTTGACATATATAACCCCGTTTACAATTGTCTGTAGTGGTGAGTCAGCTGTCTAAATCAACCTGATTATACTGCATGCTGGAGTGGTATCAGAGTGTTCTTCCCCACAGACCTAAATCTCTCTATTTTAAGACCCATTAATTGGCGAGCTCTCAGATCCCAATGGGACTCTGAATGCAGTGGAAATGTCAACCAGTATGTCGAATATGCAGACAGTGTTTCATCAGTTGTATGGAGGAATGTTGTCTTAGATGCCAAAATAGACAAAGATCTTGTTCTTTTCCACTTGTTTTCAGTTGAAGTTTTCTCTTTTAGTACATTCTCCTTTTTTTCCCCAAAACTTATCGGAAAATAATATAAAAAGTGTGTTGAAGGACATTTGATTAGCTGTGTGTACAACTGAATTTTAAGCAGTAGTTATTATCTAGTTATGTAATATGAATGTTTGTAATTCAGCAGTATCTGGAAGGGAAATCAGGAGCAGATTTCTTCTAACCTTTAATATGTTTCTGGCATCAAACGCCTCTCTTTCATTGATGGTTTGTCTCCCTGGGCCACCTGTGTCCTCAACTGGAAAAACACCAGAGTGTAAAAGACAAGCTGACAAATTTAACACAACAAAAAATTACAGATATTCTATCTCCTGATCAAATAAACATATTTACTGGCTGCTACAGTGGGCAGCAACAGGTGACAATCAAGGTTATTCAGTTTGTGAAACATGAACTACTGAGAAGAAAAAACAGTGAATTTTAATAGGATTCGTCTACATGCTGGCAAACACTGAAAGCAATAACACGGCCCACTTGTGCTGTGTTGTTCGTCAGCTCAGTACAAATTTGAGAACTGGGGCTGGACTTTATCCACAGCCAAAATGAATGAAGCTATTGTCAGAGTACTTGGAAAACATGCTGCTCGACGCACGTAAACAGAGTTGTGGCCAAACAGAGATAGCTGACTGATGCTTATATTCAGGAACTTGTTGTGGTAATTGTCGAAGTTTCAGCTTTGTCGTCATTGCAGCTCAGGTTTAAGCCAAAAGATAACAGGTGACACTGACAAACAGGTTGAGGGCAAAAGCTACCAATGGGATTACAGCAGGTCAATAACTTTGCTATTACACAAGCAAAAAGAACAGGGCTGGTTTCTGCATCATGCGTGTGTAAAATCTTTACCTGTGGAGTCTTTTCTGAACAGAGTGTTCATCACTGTGCCGTGCAGCTTCACTCGGTCCCACTCCCTAATCATCAGCCCTGCTGAAACAAAGTGTTCTACCAGACGGTCTGCAATCACCTGCAACCTTAAGAGCAGCGACATTAGAAAAAACAATGTGAAAAAACAGGGACTCCAGCAGAATTAAAAGTAATTATGAGATGTTAACTTTGTAAATTGTGTTTAATTTTTTTACAGGATTTGTTAATGATCCACTCACTTGTCAGAGCTGTCTTTCACATTGACTTTGGCATACAAGACGTCCACCATGGCTGGGTCATCATTCATGTACTCTATACCTGTCACCTCCAACGGCAGAGGCTTTCCTTCTGTGAGGTCTCTGATGGTAGACAGCAAAAAGCAGATTGCAGTGATTCACCTGGTAAATAAGGCTTATCAA
>JAPZDZ010000014.1:7112655-7126984 GCA_029783805.1 Acanthurus tennentii | reverse complement strand
TAATAACGAAGAACTTGCTTTTAATTATGACAGCAGCCTCATCCATGTAATGAAGCTGTGATATCAGACAGCTTGGCACAGCTTGGTGTGCGAGCCCTCTGTGCTCTTTGGTACAGGTCAGTGTCTCCAAAATAGCGAGCTCTGTAAAGCATGCCTTCCTCTGCAGGAAACATCAGAAACATGTCGTGAAAGGTATGTGAGGGCTAATGAAAATTAAAATATGTCTTAACGACTTTATCAGAACTGATAATGGCAGAACCAACAGTCAATATTCACTAATAAACAAATAAATGAGCACAATTTGTTTTTCTTGGCAAACATACTTTGTTGTTTCTCCTTCCAGCAATTGTTGCGAAGGTTGGAAATATAATCGTCCTCCACTGTCCGCTCCAAATTCTTCAGATTCATCCCAGTGAAATCCTTGGAGAACTGCTCCCCCACATAATATGGCACCTTCAGGTTCTCAGTCAGCCTCTTTTGTGTGTAACCTGCTGACCTGTGTCAAGATAGGATGACATGTGGCAGAGATATCATAGGACCGAACAAGGCACGTGGATGACAGATCTGGCACCGTCTGTTTCTGTTAACGTGACTTGAGGCTGATAATGGCTCACAGACGGGCCAGAAACTACAAAAGTATATCTGCAACACAAAGGCAGACAGTGTGGAGAGAGGCCAAACACGTGGAATCAGAAGTCCTTGCAAACACAGAGGAGGTTTGTGAGTATTTGAGATTAATTGAAGCAGCATCAAGATGTTAGTCAACACAGTGGCTCTGTCTTAGGAGTCAGCTGCAAAAATTAGGAAAGCCACATTAATTTTGGACAGGCTAATCTATAAATCAGAGACACTTAAAAACACAGCCATGAACTGGGGTTGGAATTTATGTAATGTGGAGATAATCTTCTAAGTCTATTGGTATGTTGCAGAACAACAGTGAGTTTTGTTAGTTAACATCCTGATTTGGCAGGTATTCAGAACAAGGATCACACTCACGGCCTGAAGCTGAGGCTGTAGGGGGGGCTGTTAACCATGATCTGACTGAGGGCTGAGACAATAACCAGGATGAGGATGGGCATGACCTGTACGAACAGAGCAAGGCCTCCCTGCAAAGAAAACATGTCAGCATCAAAACCTCCAGCTGAATCATCCAGGCTATATTTACTTTGTTTTAATACTCTTTGGCAGACACTTGAATGCTGCTGAATGCAACTCAAAAGGGAAAATTACAGATGACTCAATGTGTCCCCCTGGTGTTTAACATGAACTTTACATTCTTTGCACTTTTGCAGTTTGCAAGAGCTAATAATAACTTACATCTCGCTGACGCTCTCTTCTTTCTCGCCTTGGGTAACGCATCCGCCCATTAGTGTACACATTAGCATTGCCTACATTAATGCAGCACATGTGAACAGACAGATCATAACGAGTACTACAGTAAAAAAATTAAACATCTCACAAGCTTGGTATGAAAACACAAAACAGTGACACTAACTTGACGGGTAACCTCCTCCAAAGAACATATTAAAGAGGTCTTCTGGTGAAATATCTGGCTCGAAGTTTCCATTGTCAGTGCCTTGTCTTGAAGGATGCCTCCTCTCTTCTTCACATTGATCATACTGTCTTCTTTTGTTAGCATTACTCAGAACTGCATATGCATTCCCAATAGCTGTTGGAAGTGAGAAATAACACGGTTATGTTTCAGAATAACAGAGAATGGCTAAAAGATAGCTTGTAACTATATTTATTATGTGACTCTTCAATGAAAGTTTCATGCTCGTCACCTTTAAACGCCTCTGTAGCACCTGGAGCATGATTTTTGTCTGGATGGAATTTTAAAGCAAGTTTTCTATATGACCTTTTGAGTTCGTCCTCAGAGGCGTCTGCTTGGACCCCAAGAATTTCATAGAAGTCTTTACATTGTTTTATCCTGTGCAGAGAACATATGATTATCAGTGTAAGGAGTAAATTATTCCTTTGTAACCGATATCAAATGCACATGTTTATTAGTCTAACCTCCTCACGCCATCCAGCTGATCTGCAGTGTAAGATTTAGAGGTATCTGAAGGCTTTTCTTCAGGTTTGGCATCCTTACTGTTGGTCTGCCGCTGTCGAGGGCCCGGAACCCCGCCAACATCTGAGTGGCCGCCCTGTCTAGGTGTGAATCCATTCTTTGCTATTAGCTCAAGCAGCACTAGAAGGGATACATTTAGCTTTGTGAGCATTAAAAGATATATTTAGACAAGCACTCAACATACACTTGAACTCCTTGCATTGATAGGACACATAATGACCTTCACATCACCAGAGGCAATAACACACACTCTTCAATCACAGAAAAAAATATTTGTTGCACAAACTTGTTAGATTACTTCAACAGCTACAAAACAACCTTATTACGATATTGTCAGAGCAGCAGCTGTGGTATCCCTTAGGAATCTAATACTAATATCTTGGTTTTGTTAGAGGCTATATTTTCTCTGCCTGTAGACTTTTTAAATTCAGATTTAATGAGCAAAGTTCAATTACAATTGGACAGATGTTCCAATATAAGCCCTAGGATTAATAATAAAAAAATCATGCATAATTTGAGACCAACATCAAATAATATTTTTTTTTCGGTGACACAATATCATGATGACTAATTGTTCATTCATGAAAGAGATGGCTCAACTGAAGTAACTGAGAGCTTATTGTAGTGACTCTTTTAAACTTCCCTTTATATACTTTATGGATGCCTGTTGGTGCTTTCAGGAGATATTTAAACATTAGTGATTTGTGACACAGAGATTTATACATAATGTAGAGCACCAGTGAGAAAATCTGCTAGGACAGTCAGATTAATTTTGAATTTCATCATTTACTGTCATGGGGTCCCTTTGACCAAAATACCTTTGACATGTACCACGATAGCCAAAATTTCAAAACAAGTCTCATTACCAACAATACAGTACTGAAATGTTTTGTGTCTCAGAATATATCAACTGCACAGGGGGGCACACAAAAAAAGTACCATGATCCAAGCTGTTTGGATGATGGACATTTATCCAGGATACACTAAGCTCATTGCAACTGCTGCAGTTTTATGTTGCATTGGCAACATGTAACATTTACTGTAAAGATGGGTGTGTGCATGTGAACACGCATTCTCAGAGTGTGTGACACACTGCATATGATATAAGGCGCATCATATCATACTCTGTAAGGGTACAAGTATGTACATGTGAATGTACAAGTATGCATGTATGGGCATTACACGAAGGATGTAAAGCCAATAACCTGAATGATAAAACATAGAAAATTGACTTTCTGGTATCCTTTTCATCTAGGGGACTTTGTGCTGCTCTCCCACTCTTGCCCCGCAACCGACTTACTCGTAAAAAGCCAAAGATAACAAGTGCTGTCACTACCAGATGTTATGCACATAAAGCAGGTGTAAATATTATTTCACAAATATAAGCGCAATTTAATTTGTCTTAAAATGACAACACTAAAACAACATTAGCTGGTATGATGAACAAAGTGACTTAACCAGTTAGCTAGAGAGCTAGCACGGGCCCTGCCTCCATGCGCCGCAGAGCTCATCCGGGATGCAAGGGATGCTGCCCGGTGATGATGCTGCGTTATCCTGCCAGCTGAAGCGCCCCTTACTTCAGCTCGGCCATTTTAACTCACCCTTCGCTTTCTCTGTCGGGAAGAGTCTCTGCGCCTTCTCCAGGAACCTCTGCGCCTTCTCCGGCTGGTTGTTGGTCAACGCCGCGGTTGCAATGTCGATGCAGCGCTCCGCTTCGTCCCTGTTTACTTCCATTGCAGCGGGCAACGGGGCAGCGGCGAACTGAACCAGAAGTAAATAAAGGCGCCTACTGATGACGTCATATGGATGCTGCAAATAGAACGAGTGTCAGTTGGTGACAAAATATATAAAACCATAACTTGCCAGCGTGTGACAAGTTTTGCTGCAGGTGTCAAGAGACCTGACGTTTATTATTCAGCTTGAGGGTTGCAGGATTTGAAGATAGTGCTTCCAAATTTGTCCACTAGATGGAGACAAAGCGTTTTTTTTTTTTTAAATGGGGTCAAGGAGGTTAAGAACTTTGGTTGTGTTATATATAATCCCTCTTATTTAAATTTAGCACAGTAATGATAAATATATAGCATTATTTTACCTTTTCCGAGGCAAGTTTAGAGGGGCAAAATTGATATCTTGCGGTAATTTGTGAACAAGATTTTTCCTTAAATATTGAGTTTGGGGCGCTACAGAGTGTTAAGAACCACACCAGTTTACTCTAGTTATTTCCCGAGCCTGTTTCATGAATATTTATATTACTTCCCCATAATCTAAAAATTTTTACATCGCTTACTGGGCCGGATGGTGACGTCACAAACCAAGCATCGCTGTATTTTTCCTGTGTTGGTAGGTGGGGGTCCTCCACCGCTGGATTTTGGTGTACAGTCACTTGTTTTGATCCGGTTTCATCGTTGAATTTGACACTTTACTCTCTTTGTTTTAATCCACGTGTGAATGGAAATCCAAACACGGTTAATGCAATGTTACATGTCTAGACAGCAGCAGCTGCTCTCCAGGGGAGGTAAATATATGCTACATCTGGCAGGAGCATGAACAGCAGATAAACAGGCAGCCAATCAGAGTCTGAGGTTGGGTGGCATTCGTTTTCTGATTGGCCAGTCGCACCTCGAGCTCCTGCTCTTATTGATTCGTTCGCTGCAGATCTGACTATCACTCTCCCTTTTCAGGTTCTCTGTAGTTTTGACTCAAGCAGATCCGCTCCATCACCATTTAACACTCCAGTTCCTCCTTCTACTCGTCTCCCGCCTTTGGTGAGTTATATATCCGCCATATGTTTGTTCTGTAGGTGTAATATCAGTGTTACGCAGCGCAGCAAATGTCGTATGTCAGCTAGAAGTCAGCATCATCGTGATATGACCATCCTCTTCCTCACCAGCGCCGACCAGCAGCGCCAGTTAGCTAAGCTAGCTAGCATAAATATAATTAACATTCACCGTACTGAGATGGTTTAGCCTCAATGACGTTTGCCCATCACAAAAACACCGAGCTGAGCGATTTCTCTCCTTTTTTTTGCCGCTCAGAGCATCACCAAACCACTGCCACGATGACGGAGGCGGAGGCGTTGGAGAAGAAGCAGCACAAGTCAAGCAACGCGAATGTTATTCCAGAAGCCAACAGAGAAGACGTGTTTGATCACACATATAAAGAGAAAGAAGGCCCTAAACCTGCCAGGATAATCGTTTGGAAAAATGTCATATTGATGACTCTATTGCATATAGGTGCCGCGTACGCCATATTCCTCATCCCCTCGGCATCTCTTTTGACCTTGCTTTGGTGTAAGTACAAATCCTACCTGTTACATTATGTCAACTAAAGAAAATTGTGGCATTTTGGCTTTTTCTGCTAGCGGGATACATGCAGTATTATACCAACATCACAGCTGTTATGTCAGCAGCCCGCCCCCCATTGTCACCACTGGTGCATGCATAGATCTGTGCATGATCCTCCCAGTATCCAGGATGTTGTGGGATTATAGATCAGTCATTTATCATCAGAGATTTAATTTCACAGCAAGCATCTGAGAGCTGAAAGCTGCACAGTGCATGCTTTCCAGAAAAAAACAAAAACAAAACTTGTACTGCTGAAAAACATGAGCAAACTATCAAGGCTGTTTCGATCAAGTAACAGTGACATAATAGCAGAAAAGGAGACAAAGGGAGAGTAGCCACTAGCCGGTTACAATTATTTACATAAACTATATACCACTTTTTTGCATGTTGTTAGAATTAATTTAGATGATTATTTCTCATGAAAACCCCCACCACAGGTTGTTTTTCTGAATAGATTTGAATGCATTCAGTCCTATGACATGTGCTGATCTAAACAGTTTTATCCATCCACTCCTCATCTGATATGATGTAATTACATTACTCATGGTGTCTATATAACAAGCCTTTGCTTCCCTCAAAGGTTATTACGTCTCTTGTGAAATATGTAGACAAGTACAAACCAGTTCAGTCATTTTCCGGCAGAACACATTGCACAAGAAAGCAATTTTTTATATTGAATTGTATTGTGATCATTTTGATGCAAGTCCACACATTTTAGTTTAGTTAAAAGGAAAAGGTATTATAAGCTACATTCTGGTGAACAGATATTACTTGTGAAGATCATAAATAATTTGTATTTTTGTAAAACTACTTTACAGTTTTAGGGCTATTTTCTATTCAGCTCAGATATCATATGTTATATCATATATATCATATATTGTTGCATAGATGACTGTTTTGTTCCTTGTTGCAGTATCACCTTCTTAGTTCTAACACTTACAGTATAAGTGCAACAAAAGTGCATATGACAGGAAGAGATGAGTAAAGTTGGTCAGACTAATTTAGTGATGCATTTCTCCCCACAGCCGTACTTTGTTTTTTGATAAGTGCTTTAGGAGTTACTGCAGGAGCTCATCGCCTCTGGAGTCACAGATCTTACAAGGCCTCATTACCTCTGAGGATCTTTCTTGGTGTTGCTAACTCAATGGCTTTTCAGGTAGCTAAAAATGACAGTCACACAACGCACATTGTTATGCTGTGATAATAGTAGTTTTTATTGCTGAGTAAGTACTGTGTTGTGTCTACTGTGTATGTAATCTCTGCCTCTACTTGAATCCACAGAATGATATCTTTGAATGGGCCCGAGACCACAGGGTTCACCACAAGTATTCAGAGACTGATGCTGACCCTCACAATGCTGTTAGGGGCTTCTTCTTTGCACACATCGGCTGGCTGCTGGTTCGTAAACACCCTGACGTCATCGAGAAAGGACGCAAGCTAGAGCTCAATGACTTGCTGACTGACAAAGTTGTAATGTTTCAAAGGAAGTAAGTGGCCTCAGTCAATGGTTGACTTACAGTTTATGCAACCTCTAAGCATGAAAGGACACAATCTTTAAAAAAGTGCACTTTAGTCCTTTGGCAGTTAGTTTGCACAGTAAAAAAGCATAGTTACATTGTATAACTTTATTTCCCAGTTATGTATCAAACAAAAATGAAGAACAAAGAAATAAAAATTTAACTCTTCAATTAAGTCACCACTGCTGCAGAGCTGAGTCCACAGTGCGGGCTGTGTTAGTCATTCTGGTTTAACAAGGTTACAATTACAAACTTGATATTCATGCATGTTTAGATTGACTCAGGGTTGGCTCCTGTGAAAACTGTGAAGGGAAATTGAACAATCCTGCTGTGATAAGCAGTGCATTAGTCTGTTTAATGTTGATGTTGCACTTATTAAACAGCTCCATTCTTTTTGATAACTCCGCCCACTATTTGTTCTGGACAGGTATTACAAGCCGTCCGTGCTGCTCATGTGCTTCTTCATCCCCTCGTTTGTGCCTTGGTACCTGTGGGGAGAGTCTTTGTGGGTTGCATACTTCGTCCCGGCTCTGCTGAGGTACACCTTGGTGCTGAACGCCACCTGGCTGGTCAACAGTGCAGCTCACATGTGGGGAAACAGGCCCTATGACAAGAACATCAACCCCAGGGAGAACAAGTTTGTCACATTCAGCGCAATAGGTATGGAAAAAGCATTCACGTGTGCTTTTGTAACAAAAAAAGAAAGACAAAGACAGAATTTAAACAGGAATGTAGGTCAGACTCATGACTTAAAGTTATGGCTATAAAGAATCTATTTACATTGCACTTTTCTTTAAGGGCTTTACAGAGAAGAGAAAAAAGCAAACAATGGCAAATAAAAACAAAAACAAGCAGTTATGCTACTTTAGAAACTTTGCCACCTATAAATAAAATGCCTGTATATTTTGCAGGGTTGCTCAGACTTGATATATTAGTCTGCTGCCCACATTTGTCTGCACAGTGACCTCAACAATGAAGTCAAACAGCTCTAAACAGATTTGTGAACTTCTTTTGGCTCATTTGCTGAAGATTTAATAACTCATTTAAAGACCTGATTCACAGTGTGTCATTCCCTGTCCACCAACAATGCAGGTGTACGGACCAACCAGTGGGAGTCACTAGCCACCCAAGCTATGACCTTCAGTGTTTATTGTGTTTGACTTGAACCCTACTCTCTATAAGAACCTTACTGTTGCATCATGATTTGGTTTAACACATAGAACAAATGTTGACCTCAACATACCAAACACTTATCTTTTTTGGCTCCTGGCTTAACTTTGTATCTGATGACGCTGTTGTCGGACATGTCGTTTGGAATTCTAGATGGATATCCTGCTAAGTAACAAAAGCAACACATTTTCTTTGTGTATGTAATCAGTACAAGCAAAAAGAAATGTTGCTTGAAAAAAGAGTCTCTTGGCCAACTCCAGCATATTTACAGCAGTGTTTGTTAATTGGCGCTATAACAAACACTGTACATTATTCCCTGTTAAAAATCCAACAAATAAATGAATTATGGAAGTTTTTATTACTTCTGATGTGACATGACACTTGTCAACCACTATGTACCATTTGTCATACTTGTATCTTATTCCATTTTTATCTAATATTCTAACAATTCTTTGCACTCAGCTTTTGATTCTTTAGCCACATTAACAAGAAATTTTCCCTGGTGAGGGATCGGTAAAGTCTTACCTTATTTCAATACAATGTCGGTCATATGTGTTATGATTAAACATTCCCGCGTGTTGCCAGCACTAAGAGCTCATAGGTCATAACTGACAACTACGGATTTTACTTGAAATTCTCGCATCAATGGGCACAACGAATGCAGATGTCATTCTGAAAGAGAGCCACCCACGATAGGAAGTCAGATCAAACTGCCAGCATGCACCAAGTTTCTGTACCTGCATTGGCCACAGATGTTTCCAGTAACACATCTAAGTGTATGTTTTGGCTATAATAGAAGAAAAGTTGTGATTAGGCCACCATTACTTTAAACCAGATTTACCAAAACAAAGTAACGCCCAATGACAGCATGTCACCCATCCATGGGCGAGTTTGTCTGTCTGGTTTGTGGTGTTGTGCAGTGTTTTCTGATTGTAGGTTTACTGCCATTTGAGCAAAATAGAAACTCACAGCTCATTTTCCCCATTTTACCTGGTCATGTAGGACAAGTTTTATAAAAATATAAACTTCTTGCTACTGCATAAACAGCCAGCTTTATTGAAAAGATTATCTTTCCAGCAGTAAATGTTTCTTTAATGATGTAAAATGTCCAGTAACTTTCTAGTGTTACAATTTGTTGATTGCTGTTTTTTTTTTTTGTACCTTGCAGGGGAGGGATTCCACAATTATCACCACTCTTTCCCCTATGACTATGCAACCAGTGAGTTTGGCTGCAAGTTGAACCTTACCACTTGTTTCATCGACTTCATGTGCTACTTAGGCCTGGCGAAGGACCGCAAGAGAGTGTCGCACGAGATGGTCTTGGCTCGGATACAGCGCACTGGAGATGGAAGCCACCGGAGTGGCTAACAGAGTTGAATTGTGGTCAACTTCAAGGCAAAACAACCGAAAAAAAGAAGAAGCTTCACAGTCCTTTGACAGCTCTACATCTCTCATTCTCTGAGGATAAAAGTCAGCTTCATGAGGGCCTTGACCACATTTTGCTTGTTTTTGTGGTTTTTTGTAGCTGTAACTTAACAAAATTGTTCAAGATGGATAACAAACACATTTTGCCAAGCTCTTGGCCTTGGTTTCTATTGTTCAGTCAGGCCAAGAGCTTGCAAAGAAGTTTTAGATTTGAGGTAGATACATTTTAAAAGTCAACGTCATTCTCTGCTGTTTTGCCACTTTGGTGTGCATTCTTCATGCAAAGTCATGTAGCCGATCATTTTTTATGTAAGTATTACTCAATAATTAATCAAACTAGACAAGAAGTGGAGCACTAAATATGGAATAACATTGCAACTGATAAGGTGACTTGTTGCCTTTTATTGCAGTTAACAAGAAGTTTTTACAGTTCTAACAAGAATTCAGTTTGAGTGCTTAAAGATCTGTAAAAAGGGAGTCTGAATCATATATTGTTTAAAAGAAAGTTGCTGGCTTTAATTAAATATGGCACATGATGGAAGAGCGAGGGAACCCAGACCATTTTATAACCACCTGAATATATTGAAAACTGGTATGCTGAACTGTATGGAAATGCAGTTCTGCAGTGTGTAACCAAACCCAACATGCAGAAAAGTCAAAGGCTGAAGAAAAAGATAAACACACGCTGTATAGAGTGTGTGTTATAGTTATATAAAGTCTACTTAAGATTCTATAAGTTATAATGAACCTAAAACTGCCGGTCTAATAGAAAACGATAAATGTAATTTAAGCTTACAACCATTTTTGTGTTTTAATGAAAATATCATTGTGCCAAAAGCGTGCCAACTGTCGACATATTTACAACCATCTCAGCGGTCACTAAGATCACTAAGACGATTTTGCTTCTTCACTCAACATCATTGTGGAAGTTTTTGAGCATCATGGCATCAGTGGCTTTGTTTCCTCCTGAGATTTTATCCGACATGTCCTTTTTGTCCTGAAACATGTGCAGCAGAGATCTCATGGGTTGATGTAGCAACCAGCCATGTGACAGTTCTGGTGTTGCAAAACAGCATGCCACCCATGCATGATAATATACTGTAGTAGGTGTTGTAGTGAGGTGTTTTTCGTCGGTGACTCTAATGGCAGAACTGTGTCTATTTTTGTAATGTGCTGTGGAGCTGCATCGCTTTTGGATCATCAGAACTGTTGCTGTGGTGATTTCTGAGACGAGGTCTGGTTTCCCTTTGATGTTCTCCAAAGCTGATTGTCAGTTCAAGGTTTCAGGTGCATTGATGTTTATGTTAATCTTAAATTCTGGTGTGCGGAATGCTTATATTATCTTATTTATGTATTTATTTCTTTTTTTTATTATTGACAAACAAAAAAAAAGGATTGCTCTAACCTGAACTGATTTTTCTGCATTCCAAGATTTGGCAAACAAATTCCTACAGAAAGATATTAATTTATCAAATTGGAGCTCCTGTTTATTTTTCCCAAGAATCAGGATTTAACCAAATGCCTTATGACTTGCATCCATTCCTGATCTTCTTCACTTCCTGTCAGTTAAGACAAAAAGGTTCAAGAACCACAAAACAAATCTGACTGAAGTCCTTGTTTACAGGCTGCAGCACCACGTGGAACATCGTTTTTATTCTGAAACCACATGAACTTTTAATTTAGGTAAATGGTAGCATGACAACATTGAGATGCTGCAAACACAAATAAAGGATAAAGGTTCATTTTCCAAGAATCAGATACAAACTTGATGCCTGGTGCAAATGTTAAATCGAGAGATTTTACTTGCAAAATATGGGCCCTGATGGATGTGCCATGCATAATCGACCCATGATGGCATCTCAGTATGAGAACCTACAAACAAAGGTGCTGTCATGAGGAATGTTAGTGCACCCAAACCTACAATATATCACAAGCCATGCAAACACCCCCTGCTGGCCAAAGCGCCATAATCAACACTTTGCTAATGACAAGAAGGGTCTAAACGATAATGTCAAATCTCAACTGTATTCTACTCTGAAATAAAATTCACAATATTTTCAATACACTCTTAATTCAAAACAGTAGTCACTCTTCATTCTTTATCTTTTTATTCATTGTGTCTTTGCTTTCTTGCATATAAAACTGGCTAAAAACAGCTTAACACTTCATTGTTTATGCCAGATTGTTTTGTTTCCCTGAGGAGCTCCTTTAATGTGTGTTTTTTTTAATTATATTTTGGTATAACTGCATATTTTGGCATGCAGTTTCAGAGTTTTTAGTTTAGGTATTTTGGATGTGAGTTTTAATGACAGGTGTGTTAGAAGTAAAACAGATGATCCAGCTGCTGCTGCAGGCCAAGAACGGTCCAACAGCAGCAAATCACCTGCAGGAAGCATTTAATCTTGATTCTGTGCAGAATGAGGACAGAGGCTGCCAGGGCGTCTCATGCTTTAAATGATGAACGGGGCTGGATTCAGGCTTCATCATTATACAGTATCAGAGAAGAAATCTGCTCTTTTCTGGCTGAATATCACTGCAAGTTGTTGGTATTGGCAGGATATCTTAATGCTAGTGGTAGCAAATGTATTTAGATCCTCAACTAGGTAAGAGAAGGAATAAAACAAAGTAAATATACCTCACTGTAAGTAAAAGCCCTGCATTTTAATTGTAATTTAAGTAAAGCTGTAGTGCTAACAGCTAAATATACTGTAAGTATTAAAGTGGAGAACTCAGGGGGGCTAACTGGTCTCTGTCGATGTCATACAGTTAGATATTATCGGGTTATTGTGACTGATGCAGTGCCATGTAAGCAGTATTTTGATCTTGTAACTGGTCAAGACTTAAGCAAAAAACAAATGGTAAAGATTCACAGAGTTTATCTATTATATATCATTTTAAACTGCATATTTTTAGGGTTTGGAGACTTTTACACAAAATTAAATTCTAACACATCGGATGAATCAGTTAGTATGAGAAATTTAAATCAGAATAATATCAGAAAGTAGTCGCTTGCAGCCCTCATTTAGATCATCTTGTATTTTGCTCATAAATACATACATTATTCTCTAAATCAGTAATGTACCTAATCAGCATGGCTTTCAAATAAATCTACAGAAATGGAATAAGAAGTAAAATATGTATTTCTTAGATGCAGTGCAGTAAGAGTACACAGCAGCATAAATTAAAGTAGAAGTACCTCAAAATTATACCTAATGGTAGTTAAGTAAATGTAACCCAACACACAACTTTCTAATATTTTAATACTTTGCTCTTTGCTTTTTCAAATTTTGTACACAAAACATAAACAGCTCACAAAATATGATGCAGATTTTATAGATATAAACAATCAACAGAATTACTGACCAAGATTGTTTAAAGTGAAATGTACATGAGTATACAGTAATCCTTACATGTTAAGGAGCAAACATTCAACTTCTTCCACTGAATATCTTACTACTTCATCACTGCTTGTACTTTAAACTCAGAACCCTGACATATTTTTACTCAGTCATTTATTTTTTCTAAATTTGCTCAAGTAAATGACCCAAATACTTCTCCCACAGCTGTGATTTGCGTGCAGATGGTCAACAAAAATGCAGATCAAGCCAACTGGGACTTTTCTGGGTGTTTTCTGTTCTTTGCCTTCTGCACGCTAAAAAACACTGGCTTAAAAAGCAATGCAATACAAATGGGGTGTTCTGACCCTGTGTTGGTGTCATTGTTGGGTTACTGGATCAAAACAAGCTTTCTGTTGGGTTGTTTTCTACTCATTCGTGCTGATTTAGATGATCTCAGTTATGCATCATTGCTATAAGGAGCCCACACAGGGTCACTTTTAACCAAATGTTTTTTAGCATAAGGGATAAACAACTGAACATTAATTTAGCTGCTGACAAGCGTGCAAGTCAAATATATTCTGAGTATTTAATACTGCAGTTATTTAGTCTCGCCTGCAGATGAGGAAGGCGCTCTGAATACGTGTTGGTTTACACAGGCAACAGAGGAATGTAGGACCAGTGTGCTGAGACCAGTTTATATTAGATCAGACTCTGTCAGGTCGAGGAGTACAGGGTTTGTGAATCATACAGTTGAAGCCATTTATAGAGTAGAAAAGCCTTTAACCCTGTCGAAAGAGAGAATTTCATAGAGTAAATACATTCTAATCAGTAAGGAAATTATTGTTAGCTGCATTGCTTAGCAGCCACTGATGGAGGAAGTAATCAGATTTACTTAAGTAAAAGTAGTAAAACCACAATGTAGTACCACGATGTTATATGCAATAATAAGAGTATGCATATTATGCAGAAAAGAGCCTTCTCACAGTAATCAAAAGTATATTTATTTAATTTAGCAACACTATAAGCATGTAGCTTGTTGAACTGGATCTATTTTTACCTACATTATATGATACTAGTCTCTTCTACAGCGATGCATCTTATAGGCTGATCATGTGTTATTACACACACACACACACACACACATGTGTATGGATGGGGATGGTGTACACGCACAATTGACGTAAGTGGGTGGACCAACGCTAGCTCCATGGTCTGGGGGAGGGCAGATTTGTTCTGCTATTGCGGAGATAGGAGACTCCATATCAGATTGCCCCCAAACTGGTCAGGAACATGCACATTGGTTAGACTAGCTCTGCCGCTGTTCCTGATGGGACAGCGTGATCGTGGCTCCACCTCTCGTAGTCAGACAAGGAGGGAAACATTGGAAATTGGGCATGACTCAACTACTTACATAGATGCTATAGGTGTTCCCAGAGGCGTTCCGGATGAATATAAATTGGT
>JAPZDZ010000014.1:7032912-7046159 GCA_029783805.1 Acanthurus tennentii | reverse complement strand
TTTTTTTTTTTTTGGGGTTGGGGTGACCAAAAAAAAAAAAAAAAAAAAAAAAACTTTGAGAAGAGAAGAGAAGTTGTCTTGAATCTCCCCCCCCAAAAAAACGTTGAGTTTCTCATTGTGTGAGCCGGGAACATTTTATGCGCAGTTGCTCAGCGTCCAGTGGACCATGCCGCTCACACCGGGGCAATATGGAGGCTAAGGCCATGGTCCTGCAGGTTGATTTGGTTTCCATGGTAACTAGTGACGGTCATAGGCAGTGGCAGCAGTGGGAGGGGCGGAGCCTCTCGATGCGGCACTATAATAATAAGGGGAACCTGAAAGTTAACAGAAGAACGAACCATTTGAAACAACAACAAATAAAGATTTTTACTGCCATTTACCAAATTTACCATCATTGTCATTACTGTGAATGTTAAGCCATTGTCTTAGATGTTATCTTCTTAAACTTCATTCAATATGTTCACAGACAGTTAACTAAGCTAATAACTAACTAATAATTTTGAAACAATAGCAAACAAAACAGGTTTCTCATTTAGCATCAGGGAATTCCAAAATATTCAATGACATTATATGACAGCTATCCATGGCATATTTTATTACTTAGCTAGCTAATTGGCTCTCCTGGCTCAATGTTAGACAAAAGTCTTGTAAAAAGTCTTGATTATGCACTCAAGACCAACATGGGCCGCTATGATATCAGGCTTAAAACTTAAGGCTAAAGCCACATGTGTTCGGCAAAAAAGTTAGCAGGATCACACAGCTAAAGACATAAAAAAGCCAGATTAAATAGCATTGGTTTTGTATTGCTGTGTGGAGTGCTGGTTAGCTTTGTGCTATGAATAGCCTTTGATAAAGAAAGATGTAAGAGATACGCCATTGCTTAGCCTGCATGCTTGTTTGCATTTTCAAACAGTTGGATGAATGCTTTTAGGATGTCAGCTAACCAATGCTTCTGTGAACATAGTGCTAGCTCTGGTCCTCAAATCCATAGATCAGATAGACACAGCCAAGTTAGCCTCAATCTTGGTAGCATCCAGACTGGTTTTACTAGTTTTGCCCTCAGCTTTAAAGCTCAGCCGCTACTGTAAATGGTAAGGTTGTTAGCAGGACATGCTAATGATTGCAGTTTAGGATACAGCTAAATAATCCTTTAATTATTGCTTTTTTGTTTTGGAAATCTAAAAAAGAAGATAATATCCCTCAGTTTTTTAAAAGGTCTAAAAAAATTTAAATCAAAAACTTGAAAAACATTAAAGTCCACATCTTCTGGCTATTGGACGATTGCTGTTCGGGGTAAGGGTTTGCAAACAGTTAATTAATCTTTCTCATCCTGTTTCTCACTTTCTACTCACTTAGTAATGCTGGGTTGCTGAATCGCCAGGCTTCATTGTATGTTGTGTACTGTGGATGACTGTAGGGGTTCCCCGAAAACTCACTCCCTGCAAAACAAAACAATAAATCAATTAGCATTTCAATGCATCAAGCCATTACCCCTTCACATGCAGTCATTTCTCGTCATTCAAAACAGGATGCAATTTGAGGGGAAAAATGATAGTCATCGTTGTGCGACCAGTCAAGCAAGTAATTTATTTCTTTTTCATTTCACTTAAGTTATGCAACACTGAACAATACAGGATGTGACACTGAAGGCGGCTTTCCCTGTCCCATTTATGGATATCTACCCATTCTTCTTCCTGCAGTATATTCCAAACCAGTCTAATAAATACAGAGTGGTAATAAACAGTTTCATGCATACATTTTTGATATGCTGCAATAAATCCTGCAGCCTTACTTTGAAGGAATTTTAACATCTGCAATCTGAACCCCCTCCAGTCTGAGCTTTGGTGTTTGGTTGAACCGAATTTCATTGCTGGGGAAGCAACTTTCAGCATGTCAGTGAGCACTGCTGTTGGTTCAACACGTTTCTTTCTTTTACGAGACAATAAAGGGTAGATTTTATATGAAGCTGGTGAGAAATGGCTTTGCTTTAACAGTGTTTTGCGCCTGTCACTAAATCTTAGTGGTTGTGTATAGGATGAATGGGTTGTAACACAAAACCACAAGCCATGGGATTAAGGTCCTCATCTTTTGTTTTGTGCCACATAAGAACAAATGGAAAGTAAAAGTGTGTTTGACATGATGGTTTTCCACCAACATGATTTAACAGTTTTATTAGTCAAAATCCAAAAGTAAATCTGGACTGCACTGCCACGGGGTGCAACCACATCTCCCTTTGTTTTTACCACAAAATGTTCAAAGGACCTGTGTTCGCAGAAATATGTAAAAGATAAAGTGAGGTCTCTGTATTTTCATAAAAGGTTTGCATTACAGAGGTAGATAGAAAAATTAAAGAGCATTCAAACAGCACATGCTTGCTGTGTGAGAAAGTTTATTTAGATTGAAAAACTAATCCGAATAAATTATTCTAATAATAGAAAATGATTATAAAAACAGGTCTGCATAAAAAAAATAGATATAAAGCACTATGAAATTCACATAGCAGTTAATGGTAAAATATAAAATCAAAATTAAAACTGTTCTCACAGTTTTGTGTCAGTTTACCCAAAAAACAATATTTCAGTGCTTTGAGCAAAACATAATCAGTAAAATTCAGTCGAGCTTCACTGTACTATTGTGGCAGAGAAATATGAGGAGGGAGCTTTAAATGTGGACAAATAAAACTATCTATACTGCATCACTGTCCCATGTTCCATGACCTTATTTTCAAGTTTCAGTGAAATATGTTTTCGGAAGATTAGCTGCAAACTAACAGACAAAAACAAATGGGATGGTTAACGTAACCTTCTTGGCTGAGGTGATAACGAAACACCTCACAGCAGCCCTTCACAAAGGAAGAAAGAGGAGCAGTCAGAGCCTGTGATGGGTTGTGTGATTGGTAAATGATATGCTAACACAGGACACACTCCACTGGTTCCCCCATGCATGTGGTTTAATCACATTAAAGCAAAATGCCGGCTGTGTTTTGGTGAAAATGTGTGTGGTGATGGTGCAGCTGAAGAGGCACATGAGCCCGTCACCAAAACCGCATCCCTTCCCCGTCCCTGGCAGTGAAACACAAGCCTGACCTCCTCAGAGAGACAAGCGATTTGAATATTTACCCAGCTCCCATGCCTCTGCCTTTTGACCCTTAACTGTTTGCTGTGAACCTGAACTGCAGGTTAAGTAGGGGAGGGGAAAGGGATATGCTCCGGAGCTCAGAGGCTGGGGAGGGCTGTTTATCGACGCCCGGTGTGAACGGCCACGCGGGGAGATAATGAGCCAATAAGGCATGAGGGGAAAGCAGGAAGGAAGGGAGAGCGACTGTCCTCTCCCGTGTCTCTGATCACTTATTCAGCCTGTCTAATCCAATCATACACACAGAGCTAATACAAGGAAGTGTGTGCCTCTTACTCTGCAGGTCAATATTTATCACCTCTCTGTGTAATTTGGCGCTAAAGCCTCTTCCCTCTGCTTCCATAGCTTCTACACCTGTTCGTTTGGAGGGCACCGCCACTTGTTAAACAGGCCCTGATGACAGTATGAAGCGGTGACGTCGTCTCTTACTCACCAGGAACCATTCCAGCGAGTGTGGAGGTTGGGTAGCTGCCCTGGCCAGTGGGGGGAACGTGAGGGGGATACCCAGGTAAGGTTGTGTTGGCCATATCTCGACCTGGAGAGACAAAAACAAAACAAAAAACTTCATCAGTGCTTTTTTGTTTAAATGTAAGAACTGGAATGAGACTTTTTCTGATGAGGAACAGGAAGTTCTGCATTAAGAAAAAAACAGCCAGGATCAAACATCCTGTAGTAGAAAGGTGTTCAGATCCTTAAGTAAAAACAACAATACAGCACTGCAAAAGTACTTTTTACAAGTAAAAGTCCTACATTCAATTATGCACTTATTATGAATATCAAAAGTCTGCACTAATCATGCATAATGGCTCCTTTCAAATGATTCAAAAAAAAGGAATTACTAGAAAGTGATTGCTAATGCTTTAATGTGAGAGCAACATTTAGAGACTGAGCTACTTTGAGCGACTTGATATGTGAGTTACTGCAACATCTAATATTTTAATGATTTAATATTTAATTTGAAATGACTGGTCAATCTAAGTAATTAACTACAGCTGTAAAGAAGAGTTGTGGACTGAAAAGTGAAAGTTCTACGTGAAAAATAAAAGTAATGAAGCATAATGTAGCGTGTACAAGTATCTTTTAAAACGTACTTACATACAGTACCTGGGTAAATGTGATTAGTTACTTTACAAGTCAGCTTTTAGTGGTTCAAGTTCACAATGCAAAACAGCAATTGCACTTAAATAACTGCCTTTTCACCACTTTTGATGGACAAAAATATGCTACTGAACTAGATACATCATGATTTATCACCACCACCACAAGTCAGTCAGCACAAGAGCTCGATTTTTACTGTAATAAAGAAATTCTCGACCTGCTCGGTTCAAACTAAAAACAATATAACAGCTGCTGCTTTGAGGCAACTGAATACCGGTTGCAAAAATATGTCTCCTCATTACACTGTTCAAAATATGGCAGTCTTTATTGATTCCCATAAGGCTCCTCTCTTCTCCTCTGTGGCTGTGAAGTCCGAGCACACTGGCCCCTCTGCCGAGCATCACCCATCCGGCTGCAGATATTCAGCTCTGTTAATTAAGAGTGACGGTTGGGTCGTCCTCGCCAGCCACGAGGACGTTTGGACAACGGCACGTAACCCCAATCTGCACAGGGGCCGGGGTATGAGAGGCCCCTGTTATATTGTCAACTGTGAGGGCCACTTGGACTCAAAGGGAAAATCATCTCCCAGTGCGGCTTTAATGAGGAGCCAGCAGACGAAATGTGCTACAACACCAAAAGACAGCTGATGTCCACATTGTTGGCTTTACAAACAAAGTTCAGGGAAGCAGAGCAACTCTGAACTACTGAAAGGATGACATTTTAATAAAACAATCCAAAATAGGGTTGTTTAGTACAAGCTTTCGAATTGGAGCTTTTGTTGTGACTTGAGATACTTTTTGTATCTTTTAAAGTTAGTGTACACAGAAGTATTTTTCTCTTTAAGGTCACAGACAATTCTGATTGTTTTTTACATTTATCTTTCTTACAATTTTTTTAGGTGATTGTGGACTTTTTGTAACTGCTCTTGTATCTTAGATATTAATTATACTCATTTGTCTTTGTCTGTTTATTGTTTTTATTTAATGTGATCTTTCATGTTAAAGAGATTTTGAACTTCTAATTAATTAAATATGGGGAAGATAATGAAAATTAAGCATGTATACACCTGGTTAAAAAAAACCCCCAAATCTTTTGGTTTTGCAGACTGAAATCACACCTGAAAGGCCTCAGTTTGAAGTGTTTGTGACACCTCTTGGATATGCACAGAAAAATATTACATAACAGAAAAAAATCACCAAAAGTTAATCAGAAACAAATATTGTGAACAATACTGAGAATACAACTCAATGCAGCACTTTACTTCCACATCTATCTGAATATTAAAAAAATGTATTTAGCTGCCAATTAACATTGTTGATAAGATTGTCAACCACAGGCAAATATAGATAACAACTTAAAAAATCCAATTGATTCATGTGCAATATCATGAGTATCTTATTTATTAAATTGAAGGTTGAGTGTATGAGCCCTCTGGCGATTGGAGTATCTGCTACAACAGGCTGGCAGGCACGCTGAGCTGCAGTGGGGGCCGCAGGGGCCGGGGAGCGAAACGGCTGGTGAATCTGGTGAAGAGGCAGGGTGGCAGGCCTGGAGGTCCAAAAGACTCAGGCCTGCCAGAGAGGAGGAGGAGAAGGAGGAGGTGGAGGAGGTGGAGGAGGAGGTGGGGGTAGAAGGAGCCGTGGCAGCCTTATATGTCTCTTTCCTAATGCAGGGTGATGATGAATGAATTAAAACCTGATTTTGCAATTGGAGGAGAGAAACATAAAGAGGCGGTGCAGAGAGACAGGAAAACATGTGACCCTCTGCATACGCCAAGAACAAATATACAACATGTTTACATTTTATCCAGACACACACATAAAGGTGAACACACAGAACTTAGTGTTTCTACTGCAATACATTTCTGTTTAAGCATTAGTGCTGCTACTTTTTAATTAGCTAATTTTATATCAAATTTAAATGTTACAATTTGCTAATAGAATATGATTCATTGCTTTAGATTAAACTACTAAACAAATTCTGCTCTAAAAGGGGTCATTAATTTGATTTGTGGTTAATTTTGGACATGTAAGTTAATTAATATAAAAGTGGTGATTTTTATTTATGGTGTTGCTACTTTTGTTGAAGTAATTTATATGAATTCTTTGCACTTTAATCAAAATTTTATCCAAAAAAAGTTACCTTAATACAAAGTTCCACCTCTGCGTCAGAAAACTCACTAATATCTCAAAAAAAAAAAAAGCCACACTGTTGTCACTGACTCGTAGGATTGTGTTCTTATCTAAAACACACACGCCGGAAAAAAAAGGAGAAATCTTCAATATTTGATTATAATCACAAGATATAGAAATAATTCATGTTGAACAACTTCTCTCTATTATGTGCAGATCTCAGCACGGATGGCTGTATTGTTTGAGGCCTGGTGCGATGTGTCTTTTGGTTTGAGCGCTGAAACTCAGCGGCGTTAAAGAGCTTCACAGAGAAGAGTGAGGTCATGCCGGACCTTTCATTTATAATAAGAATTAGTTAGCCACAAGCCAGTGCACATAAGTCAAAGGGAGCCGTGGGAGTACTGTAGGTGGGGGGTCCGGCAGGGGTGAGGCTATTGTGTGTGTGAGTGTGTGTGATTGTGTGTGTGCGTAGATTTTGGTAACTGTTATCTTACTGTTTCCTCAAAACTGACCAAGTCTTTTCTTCATTTTTATTACAGAATTCATAAATATTAGTAAAAATAAATGCTTTTATCTCTTCATAAACTTCAGAGAGATGAAACACATAATGAGCACAGGATCACTCAAACCCTTCACAGGAGACAGATTAATTTCTTTAAGACATGGCAAAACTGGAGACACTTTGGTTACTTTAGGGTGAACAAATAAGAAATAACACTTGTTCCTCTTTAAATGATGATTCAGATTAGATTTGCTGACGCTGAATAAACAGCAGCAATGCTGTTTATTGTGTTTTTCACTGATGAAAATGATCAATTTTGAGGCACATCATTTCTCCATGATGTCCTTATAAACCACATCTACTGAAGTTTGTGCAAAATTTTATTGATATTGTTCTAGACAATTTATAAAACTTACTTTTCCTAATTTATAATATCAATGACTGTATTTATGGGAGGCAGTCACCTTTAGGCAACATCTGATCAATAGTGGCCCTGAAACCGATCCAGTGTATCAGTTCAGGGGATCAATACTTTAAAATCAACTTTCACTGGAAACTTTTTTTGCATTTTTTTGCAACAATAAACACACTTTGGTGTTTCTTTGACTGAAAATAATCATACATTTTGATAAAAACACAGATTGTTTTTTCAATATGAGCTAAAATGATTCGTTTTCTAAACAGTTTGTATTTCCCAGTTATTAAATGTGAGCGTCAGTCTGCTGCCATCAATGGTTTTTTTTCATCACTTGACTCTGGTAATAATAATCACAGCCTCGGTTGAATCCTGTTTTTGTATATTCCAGGATACAGTTGGCAATGACTGCCAGCAGCTCTGTGACTGTTGCTTTATGTCGGCTTTAAAGCCCTCTTTCAGTGAGGCGCCAGTTCGCAGAACTCTCTGTACAGCAATGATAGCCTCATTAGCTGCTTCCTAGCCTTTGTTGTTTTTACAACAGAGATGTGTGTCCAGATTCTCATTAAAAGATGGGCTTCTTTATATTGTCTGCTTCCTCTGACAGTCCCCTTAGATTGAACGCCAGCAAATCAAGCTATTTATTTTCCTCTGCCCTCTTTTTCCTTCCCTGCGAAAAATCAATTCAAAGATTTTTGGGTTTGCTCTTACAAAAGCCTGTTGATTTCCGTCTTAATTTGAGAAGTGGCTTGTAACGGTCGCTGCTGAGCTGGGAATACAGTATTTCCTGCTTTCGGTTTGCCTTGAAATATCTGATTTTCACAGACGAGATCGTTTGAAAAGCTGCAGGTATTTGACTAAAAGGCACAAACTGAGGACAAATGTCACCTTTAAGTACTCCTGGTAATTTCATTGATTTAAATCCCACAGAGTGACTTAAAAAAAAAAAAACTCATGCAGTTTAAATTATGTTATCAACACCTGATTATACAACGAGAAAACAAAGATTCTTTAGTTTTCTTCCCACCCACAATGGCTTGACAAGTAAGGTCGAGCTCGTTTTTTGCATTAGCATCATCTCAGTTTCTTAAAACACAAACAGAAAAGCGGGGTGACCTTGTCTTTATTTGGCACAGGAGCAAAGTCATTTGTGAATGACTCTTTTGCTTGCAAGAGTATTAAATTTAGCATGACAGGGACACCTTCATGTTTGCTACAACAACAACCGAAAATCTTTGACCTCCATTTTCTAGGCTATATGCAGAATGGGGCAATTTATCACAAGCCAAAAAATCTCAGCACCCTAATTAATTACAACTAAGTAAAGAATGTTTGGAGAGCCAAATTGCTTTAATTCCCCAAACACCGGCTGAAAGTCATTCATTATCAAATGTGTGCTCAAAGGTTAGTTTGCTTTTGTGAAGACGAAATAAGCATTAATTTCAGAGCCCGAGCCTGTGGGGAGACGGGAGAGGCGGTTTGTCATGAGGCCACACGTCACTGACGGCAGGTTCGCTGTCTGATCTGTGCTCGCTGCTCACTGGACAACAACAGGTCCTCATACTGTCTGTGTAGTTCACCCCGCGAGCACTCACTCACCTTAATTGAACGCTAAGTGTGGAGAGTTGTGTTTTTTTTGCTGGTTGAAGTTTTGTTTAGGAGGAAATCGACAGGAGGGAATAATAAAGGAGTGTGCGGAGGCAGCTGCTTGAGGAGGAGTGTCATTGACACAGGGGCTTTAAGCCTTTGGAGGCCTCCATTAACAGGCCCAGCAGGGAAGAGTCTTCAGTATGCAGCTACAGAGTGGAGATGTGTAAAACTCCCACTGAGTGCTCATGGGAATCCGCTCAGCGCTCGAAAGGATGGCTCTTAAGTCTGAAGCACCATCGAGAGAACAGGTGGGCTCTGACTAATTTCAGGAAATAAAGAAACTCTCTACAGAGATAGTGGACAATCGGCCGTATCAGGGCCATCTCTCCATTTATTTCTCAAAAAAAAATACACCAAAAAAAAAAGTTCAGAGCTCCTCCTTCTGCTATTCATAAATTCACCCACGGCTCGCGCTATTTGAATTTTAAGCAGTTTGAAAGAACGAGAAAAAGGAGCACTTGAGATGAAATCCATCTCTCGAAGGAAATTCATCGAAGAAATTACTTCCCATATCAACAATAGAAATTACCTCACAATATGCAATTGTCCTATCCACATATTCATGGAACCCTTTGGTGTTTTTATGGGGTAAGGGGGACTATTTAGCAGGTAATACAGCATTAATGTGGAGAGGAGGGAGAGAGAAAAAAGGCTGTTTTAATGGAAGTGGCTTCTTGCCTCTGAATTTCGATGATGTGCACAATGCCCTTAAATCCCTTTCTTATTTGAGCCTGCTTTGCAGGTACTTTTGAGCCTTAATAGGATAAGCAGAGGACACAAAAGATTTCTATCGCTCAAGTCTTTCACTTCACTGAGAATCTCTGGCAATGAGCACTTCATGAATCATTCATTTTTAATAGATTATGCAAATTCCAGGACATAAAATCAACAAGATCAATAACTGCAGGCGTTTTAATTGGTGTTCGAAAAACATTTTAAGGATGAACATAATCTCCAGTTCTTCTCCCCGTAAAGACACAATTAATTTGAAATTGGATCTCGGCCTAAATACTGCAGATAATTTACTACTTTTTGCATGGCTTAAAACTCCTCTGGTAGGCTTATCGCTGGCAAGTAAACTGTAATACTCAGCCATTAGAGAGACCACACACCTGAATATCACCTAATATCCACACAGGCAGCCACTGAGGGAAAACCAAGCAGAGGAGCCACTAACTAAATACTAATTACCAAGAGGAAGTCATGTTTGTACCATTAGTTTGACCTCAGTAATGCCTTATTTCTCTACCACCAGGAAAGGGCATGGAATTAACTTGTTTACCAACACAAAAGCAAGTAAGAAGCTTTTCATTAGCTGACACACACACACACTCACACTCACAGAGACACACACACACACTCACACTGATATATGCATACAATCCCATCTTTCTTCCTCTACATGTCTCTTTGCACCTGTAATGCAGTAAGGAGACCCTCTCTGCAGAGACCATCTAAAGTATCCCAGGTGCAATGAAAAGCCGCCTGCAGAACCAGACCTGCTCTCTAACGGAGGCCATCAGCGCACAAAGGACAAACACACACCTTTCTTCTCAGGAGGCCTGCCTTACAGGGGAAACCTACCTCCCACGTATTAATGAGAAAAGAGCCCTTTCTTTTCTCATAAGACTGCTTGGCTATCATTTGAGAAGGTGGTGGTGGTGGTGGAGGGGGGGGGGAGTTGGTCTGCTGCAATTTTCAATCACCCCGTCCACCACCGCCCCCCTACGCAGAGCCCACTCGTTGCCTTTGATGGCTGCTGCATAATTATACGAATTTTAATAAAAGCTCTGTATATTAATCTCAGGCCCCCGACAGTCATCGTAAACTTTCGGTAAACTTAACCTTCTTCTTGGTAATAACACGGCAACAACGAAACAATATTTCAATTAGCCAGGCAGTCATTAACTGTGACAAGGAGAGGGGAAGACGAGGGGGAGAAAGAGAGAGAGAGAGGGGGAGAGAGGGAGAGTTCGGGAGGGTGAAATAAATGATCATGGTGTTAGAGTTGGGCGGCAGAAATGCCAGAGCGTATTTACCGAGGCACATTACTCCTGCTTTCAGACACACAAACTGTCTCCCGGCGAACAAATCACAGGAGCAACACAGCAGCAGCCAACAAGCAGTCAGTCAGTCCTGCATGGTGGCCTTTTTTTTTTTTTTTCACTCCCCCCACCCCCCCTGTGAGACCTTGCTCTGATACACAGTCATAGTTCTGATGTGCTGACACCCAAAGGTCCTTGTCCAGCGGTGACTGAACAGCTCAACCCCCCCTCCAAAACCCCCCCAACTCCTCCAACCCACATCATCTCTCTTATCGCCCTGCTTGCTCAGCAAAAAATCCGGACGGGGGGGGACAGCTGTTAAAGCTTTTACGGCATCATCGTACCACCTTTTCAGCTCAGAGTGACAAATGATGTTAAAAAATCTCTTCACACTTAACTTTTTTTTTTTGGGTTTGCTTTTATTTTCACACAATCTTTTTTTTTATTATTATTTTGTCAATTGCACAACATGTATTTTTTTTTTCAATAATATAGATATATATAAATATATATTTAATTTCCAGGTCTCTTTTACATTGTTCGAATCCCCTCAGCTGAAGCTGTGGCTGTGGCAGCATAAAGGCGTACTGTATGGCACTTGATCTTACCTACGGGGTAGCTTTGCGACACACTGGGGCCCAGGTCTGGGTTGGCGCTAGAGGATAAACTGGGCTTGACTTCGTCCAGGCTGGAATTCAGGGCAGGGAGCGAGTACTCATTAGCCTGGGAAAAGGACAGTTGAATCATTACACAACCAAACAATACCTAGATGGAAATCCTCCCTTCTCCTCCTCCATTAAGCGCTCCACACAGGCCTGTGCGAACTATAAATTTGTATGAGAGCATTGTGCATGTGTGTGTGTGTGTGTGTGTTCGTGTGTGTGTTCAAGCTGCAGGGTGGCAGTTCAAGCATATCATGAATGTATTTTGGTATTGTCTGAGAGGAAGTGGGATTTTGAGATGAGTGAAAAGCCAAGGCGTCAGCTGGCCCTTTGTGCTTGACTGCAGTCCTACCCCTGATCAGCCAAGGGAGAAAGCAGTTCTGCTTTGTTACAGACACACCATGTGGCCCTGTTTGAGAGACACCATTCACCTTTTTTTTTCCTCTTTTCGCTTTTAATTTGGACTCTAAACCCACCTTTAAATTTCATTACTTCTTATCGCTGAATAGAATCGCTTACAACTTAAACTTCTTGTAACCGTTTCACTGACACTTGCTTCCTGTGTTGTGTTCGGATGTTAGTTTTAAAGGACCAGTTCACCCAAACCACACATGCAAAAAAAAGATGTTTTTTTAACGCCAGGAATGCAGATCATTTTGGTTTCATGCACAGACATCTTGAGACTGTAAAACTTCCATCTCAGTCCCACTTCAGTGGACTTCAGAGGAATCTGTTGGCCTTTAATTTTAAAACCAAAAATGGAAATTTTGATTAAAAACTCAACTGTAGGGTTCAATATCATTTAAAAATGATATTTAAGTTACCTGAGTACTACTATCAATACTTTTTACTGGCTTTTATGTTTGATAAAATACTTTTTTATACAGAACATTTCTTCTTATTTTGCAAATAAAGCCAATCTTATCAAATACTTGATGTTATATGGAGATGAAAAAATCACAACATGGTCTGTCGTTAGCTGGCAAAGTTATGATATCAATTAATAGAAATCTATTTTTTCTATATTTTAAATAGAAAAATAAGTAACCAGATGATGAATCTAAAAAGGCATGTGATTCCAACTTTATGAGATCTTTAATACTAAACCTTAGTGATAATGCATTTTAGTTGGGGTTAAAAAGTCTTTTCAAAAACAAAGGTGTGTACAATCAGCAGTACTCAGTTTTCACAGGGATTGTTTCTTGAATGGAAAATAGTTCCCGTAAAAACCTTTTTACAGCCAAGTCTGTGGATTATCCCGAGTAAGTGGGACATTGTTTCTGGAAGTGTTTTTAAAGACAAATGTTCAACACTTTGAGCTGCACAAACAAAATCACATTCAACTGAAGCATAAATATTAGACGCAGAAACCTAAAAATTTTGGTACATAACTCTGAATTGTAATTTTGGGTTGAACTGACCCTTTAAGAAAAACAAAGAAATAAAACTTTACTTAAAAACAATCTCTTCCTAGTTTGTCTCTCATCGTCATGTTCTTTTTTGTAAATCCTCACAGCAGATGTTAGCAGTTTTTTTTTTTTTTTTTAATGAGATGAGACTTCCGGAGTCTGAGTGTTGACAATGTTTGTCCAAAGCCCAGTGTGAGCC
>JAPZDZ010000014.1:7016413-7029228 GCA_029783805.1 Acanthurus tennentii | reverse complement strand
TGGACAAATGGACAGATATGACTCAAAGGACTCTTGTGAAGAAAGCTGAAAGGGTTGAACTGCTCTGTAGATTGTAAAAAAGCAACAGCTCCATTTTTCCTGCTCCGCTGCTAACCTGAATGTTTCAGGGCGTATATGTGAATATTCAGCATGTTTTTTTGCATCCTCAGGAAAGGTCCTCACCTGCGACTGCTGCTGCGTTTCACTTTATCAAACTCAGTTGTTCTCCAAAGCCACCAAAGCAAATAGAGTCATTAATTACTTTCCATCAGCCGGCCAGAGCCACAACACCTGATCAATACCCCCCACCATATTTGTCATTCACCACAGTGGAATACACTTCCCACACACAAGACAAACCATCCTGGGTCAACCTACACACTCTTCCTCCCACTCAGACAGCCCCATCAGCCCTCCCAGATACTGACTCCCATCTAACAAATCAGCAACGACTCTGTTTTAGTGATGAAGACGATTCTGGTGACATTTAGAACGTTTATATCGTAAATCAAGTTGATGCATCTATAATTATTTTTCACAAATTGTCCTTTTATAAAAAATATTGCATCAGTCATTTCACCAAATATACAGACATTTTTTTACTTCCTGTAATTTAAAAGTCATAAATAAAAACGTTTGTCTATTTGAAGCAAAGGAGGAAGTAGTTTGAAGTTACTGTGGAGCCACAAAGTACCAACAAACATTAAATCTCAAACACTGGAGTCAATTGTCTTTTCTGGGCTACTGCAGAACATGATGCTGACAAATTGACAATGGATTAGGGATCCACATCCTCTGTAGATATAAATCTGTTATGATAAAGTGACAAAAACGCAATAATTTTTGATTTCATATCACTTAACACCATCAAGTAGTTGTGTATGATGCTTTTAAGCGTGAGATTACTGTTGTCATTTCTAGTAATTGAGACATGAAACTGTTGCTTTTTCTCTGAAGTCAGATGAATGCTGTTGTTTTTAAAGTATTTGTGGTTTGTTTGTGCCCAAACTTGGCAGAAAAAGGGGAACATCATGGTGTTCCCATGCACAAATCACTACGACATAAAAGTCAGATGTTGGGCTACTTGTTTAGTATTATGCAGCTGTGATACTAATCTTTGACCGCAGTGGCTTTGTTGGTGCGTTACACGCTTGTCCCACTCTGTGGTCATTTATTGATCATCTCTGGAGTTGAGTGTATTCATCTTGACATCGGTCTGTATTAACACTCTGGTAACGAGGGAGCAGCCTCCATCAGATCAGATAACCAGCTCTATAAAGCAGACTCCTCTCTGTGGGTTTGGCACCCAGAGGTCGCGACCCCTGGCAGGAGGCTTCAGCCAACGCAACTCTGGGACCGAGAGTGAGTCTGAGTGACTGCCCGCCAAACAAAAACACAACAATGATCATGAATGAAGTGCAGATTGAGCATGAAAAGGAGCTTTTCCGTGTGTCTGATTCAAAAAGAGAAAGAGAATAATTTCTGAATACAAGCTTAAAGTTTTTCTCGCAATAGAAATAAAGTTTGTAAGTTCTTGTTAGAGGCACAGAGAGGTGAGCTGGCACCTTGAGGTCACAGAAGCCCCCTTCAGATGAATGAGCTTACCTCCCCCTCTCAGTCTGCTCCTTGTTTAAATAACATGTCAACATACATACGCTCTCGTTCCCTTAACAAATTATGTATTTCACAATAATACACCTCTATAATTTCCCGCCTGATTCAATTCTCGGCTAATGAAATCAAATTAAAGGAAAATTGGATGAACTCAGCAGCATTTTGTTTTTCTAATTGAATGTTTTGCTTATGGAAACATAAATGAAATACTGCATTTGGAATGGGATTTGTTTGCTCTGTGTTATCAAAGACCTGTGATTAGAGTTAAAAGGGATGAAACTATAAGCGATTGAGAAAATCGATGTGAAATTATTGAATAAAAATCATAGAAAAATGACTAGAGATTCTGTGCTTTCTGCGAATTTGCAGCTTTAATTATAGATCATCATATAAAGGAAATTAGAAGACATTACTTTTTGGAAACTGTGATGAGTGGTTTCTTAGTATTTTCTGACATTATATAGACTAAAAAACTAAAAATTAACTAAGATTTTCCTTAATTCAACATCTGATTACTCTTATTATTCAAAGGCTAACATCTTGGAAGTACCTCTCATCGTTAGCGATCAAAATGCTGTGATGTTCCTGAGTATTTAAAGGCTTTATTAATCTAATTTGCAGGCAGCACTTAGGTGCTGACATTTCGCTGCACTCTGAGTTCCTGTGTTGATTCTTCCTCTTTCCCCAAAACAGATGCTGATGCACAGAGCAGGGTGTGACAGCGGCCTGCTCCATCACTCATCTCCCCCCACACACAGCGGTTCGGTCCTCATGTGACGCTCAGAGAGGAGAAATAATTAATTCAACAGCTACTGAAGCACAGAATCACATCCATTCTGACTGCCACTGGCTATTGTTGTTGGCTTTTGAAATTTATGATGATCATCTTTATCATGAAATTTCTCTCTTGGTGTTTCTCACATAAATCAAGAAGAAAGCAGCGTCACAAAAGCAAGAAAAGCGGTCAGAACGGCTGAAATTAAGAATCATCCGCAGGTCTGATTGTGCAGTTTGTGGGGGTAACACTGAAAGGATGTGACTTTGAAAGACTTCATGGACACTGCATGTTCTCAACAGACCTCCAAGCCGACTGCTCGGGTCAATTCAGCTCTCTCAGACGCTCACTAATCACAAGAAGGTGAACAAAAAAAACACCCATGAAAGCAGATTAGTGCTTTAACATCAGATTCTGTGTGAAACGTTTGTATTTCAGCTTCTGCTTTGTCTTTTCTGAAGCCCATACAGTGTCAGAAGCAGTCGGAGGGGGGGGTGGAGGCGTTTGGGATGACGGGCTGCTTGGATGTTAATCTGTGAGGTAATGGCTTTTCTCTGCAGAGTTGCACATTCTAATATATGTCACTTTGTAAAACGGACAGCCGTGGTCACCAAAGACACCGTCTCCAGAGGTCTCTCTCTCTCGCTCTCTCTCTCCTCACAGCTCTGCGAAATGCGAAATGTAACATGCTACTTTTAATTTGCAATAACACGTGACAATAGCAGATTAATGGCTCTTATGACACCTGTGTCCCTGAAGCTCCTCTCACCGAGACCCAGTGTACATAACGTGTGTCACACTACATTATCTCTACATCCCTGCTGTAATGGGGGGGGGACCTTTTTTTAAGGGCACTGCTGACTTGGAAACTTAGGAGCTGTCTGCCTGCTTGGCAGAGCGCCACAGCGACTGCCTAAAACAAATACTCCGAGCTGCACAGCCAATCCATTTCGCCGGGGTTCGTGCTGCACATCGCCCTCCCTCCCCTCCCTTCCCCCTAACCCTTCCCCTCCTTTCCCTTCGCTCATTTTTTGTTCATGTTTTCAACCCTTGATAATGACTGCTTGTGCCATAATCATCATGAGGCTTACCAAGTTAAATAGGGCTCAGGCAAGCTACTGTGCTGTGAGGAAATTTAATCCAAGCATTAACTGGCTATAGACTACTGCCTACTGAGGGAAGCAAAATACATCTGAAAAGCAAACAAGGCAACACTGAAACACAGACTTCAGCTTAAAAACACAGGTTTAAACCAAAAATGGCCGGGAAACATCACAACAGCAGCACAAATTGACGTCTTATATGTAGGTGTCTGAGATAAGAAGTGATTCTTACTGTTTGATTAGAAAAAAGGCAAAACAACAGGCTCATAGGTAAAGTATTTGGTCATTTTCAGACAAATTTCTCAAAATGTGACTAAAAATCATCATAATTTAATATAAAGACAGCTTCATGATGACAATCCCTTCAAAACAGTAGGCGAATATGACATTCTTGAGCATCTAAGTTGACGTTTCTTCCAACAACACACCACGAAAATAATATTACATGCTTACATAGGGCCATATACACCCTCAGGTTATGACATACTTTAGCAGCGGCGGTAATTTCAAAATAAAACAAGTCACTATTTTCCAGATGTTACTCAGTTTTCACCAAAATGGTTGAAAAAAACCTCCATTTGCCCCCCAAAAATACTGAGAATATAACCTAAGTGACAGTCAACCAGTTTGAAAAATCTCGACATTCATACATTTTTTCTGTTTTTGTTATTTTGAAGTAAGGTGCACTTTAAGAGAGGACAGTTACAGGACAATAATGTCTACAGTGTAGCATCATATGTAATATACTGTTCTTACAAACTGTGGCTCCAGGCGAGACATTGCTTTTGCACCTGTGTGTGTGTGTGTGTGTGTGTGTGTGCAGCCAAGGCCTGGGGTTTATGTTTTGGAAAGATAAAGTATCCCTGACCCTGTTGTTCCAGGTAGGCACCAGCTGGCCGTTGAGAGAGTATATAAGAACCACGGCTCCCTCCGTCAACCCCTCAGTACAAGTCCTACCCTGACACAAACACGCACGGACGAGTGCACGCACACACACCTTTCTCCTCTTTCATCGTAATGCTGGCCGAGCACCTAAATCACAGAAATGGCAGCACATCAGGGGAATCATTTGAGACTGAATAGCCATAGAAACATGGTGCTGTCACCTGGAAGACCTCCGCAAAACAGGCCAGCTCTCCCCCTCTCACACACACACCCACCTACGCTCACACACACACACACACACACATACACCTTATTCCTCTCCATGCCCTTTAATACCTCTTTGCCCTTCAGTAGCAATCTGCATAGAAATGTGTGCATTCTATCATTCAGTGACTAGACATTACACCCTGGCTAATATGAGAGCTCCTCGAACGACTGAGAATGAACCCTTGAAAATACCAGACGTTTGCATTATGCCTGCGCAATTGCATCTCTTACAAGGAAAGACTTGATTATGTCATTTGCCATGTCCACGTCATGCTGGTTTTTATATCTTTGCCAGGAAATCTACCTCTGACAGGTCATTAGTCATCCCTCCCTCCCTGCACGCACATAAAACATCAATTCCACTCGATATCCCGCAAACCCCCGTGCTTCTCAACAAACGCCAGAACAAAGAAGACGCTATGTAAACTACTGCCGCGCTCTGATTAGCTCTCATTCCAGAGCACTGCAGAAATAAGGCACTCATTCCCCACCCTGTTTGAGATAACTGCCCCCTTTCAGCAGCACACATCATCCCTCCATACCCATACATGCTTTGTAACATGAGTGCGCCTGTTTAGCTATTCTCATCAGCTGCTTATGTAGTGACATTAAGGAAGCCTATTGCTTACAGAACCAATAATCTATATCGCCTCAGGCCCCCTTTATATCCACTAACCTACTACTTCAGCAGCAGAAGTGGAGCCACTTTTGTTAAAGGGGGGAAAAAAAAGAAAAGAAAAGCCCTCCACAGAGCTATAGCGGCTTTCTTGACTGACCCGGGTGGTTGGCTACATCATCTTGACATGTAATTATCTAAAGCCCTTTAATCACTTCCATAAAGATTAATTGCAGGAGACAACAGCGGAGGTCGTGTCTTCAAATCAAAAGACTCCTTGGCAGATTGACACAGCGGTGTAACAGAGTTCAGACTTAGGTGTTTTATAAGGGTCATCTACTGGAACTGAAGCAGGCTTTAATGCTGTAATTGCAAGTTCAGCAAAGTGGGTTTTAAAGCATAAAGCTGCAAAGAATTCTAGTCAATGTTTTTAGCTTTTTCTCTGTAGGATTTTGGATATTTTCTACATGCTAATCCTTAGCTGAGCTTATGTGTGTGTGTGTTTTTTCCCCCCACCAAAGACAAAAATTCTTTTTACCTTCATCTCTTTTCCTCTTTTCACCATTGGATCGGGGAATACCCAGAATTCCATTGATGGAGTAGGATCCTGCAGGGTCATTGGAGGCGCTGGTTACAGGCGGAGAGGCTGTGCTTGGTACTGAGATAAAGTCAGAATAAGAAAAAGCAACCAGCGTGAATTCACATGAATATACATGCATGAACAGTGTGTGCTTTGACTCCATGTGATGCCTCATGCTGCTCGAGCTGCAGTGATACCTATAGTATGGCCTGGCGTCGACAGGGATGTCCCGTCAGGAGATGGATGGAAAGGCTGCTGGACTTTTGTTCGGATGATCCTGGAGAAACAAAGCAAGAGCAGACGTCACCTGCTGTTTCCTGGAAACTGGAAACTGCCCCTAATATGCTCAAGCTGTTGGGTCACAGCAGCTGCTGTGGAAATGTTCTGTGATTAAGATATCAAACGCAACTCATACGCAAGACGTGGATCTGGTCAGTGGTTCTACCTTAAAGGTTGAGGTGTGGAGAAAAGTCTTCATTGCTCTTTTGGTCTGAGTGATCTTGCAAACAAAGCATGAAATCACATCAATTCACCTCAATGATCAGCTTCACTGACTCTACCTGGCCCACGCTAATCAGCTCTCTCCCCCACTGAGGAGGGGGTTTCACTGGGGCTGATCGCAGCCCTATAAAGTAGCCCTTTGCTTCCCAGATCAAACATCTCTGTAGAACCAGCGGCCCCTGTGTGCCAGTGCGGATGAGGTTGTATTGATCGGGGCTTGGGGAGAAAAAGTTGGGGATTAGTCACACGGGCAAACAGATGCAAATAGAAAGCTATAAATTATATGTGACAGGAAAGCAATAGTTCCTTATTGCCTTGCACAAGCTTACGCCAGCATTAGATTCCTTTAATCTGAATGGCACTTGGGGAGAAAGGGAGCTGTCACAATAATTTGTAAACTTTTAAACTATTCATCATGTATGCCACGAAAGCTATTTTAGAGCAAAGAGGTCTGGTGAGGATTATGGATCCTTTAAGAGCTGTTTTCCTTACACAGTTCACACGTTCTGTTTTATTTCAGTGGAAAATATTTACAGATGAAACTGCCAAGATTTAAATTTAAAAAGAAAAAAAAAATACTCCTCTTATATTTTTATCCATATTAGCCAGAAATGCACCAAATGATTTGGATATTGATGTTCCTTTTAGGTGCCAGAAGGCTTCATTACAATAAATCCAACACTGTCACAAATTTAAAAAAAAGAGAAAACTCCCCTTGGAGGCAAAGCTACCTAACAACAAGCCTTTCCAGAGCACATATTGATGTTTTAATTTTTTTCACTTCTCCCCATAACAGTTATTCGACCCCTTGACTTGTGTGTGCTACATAAATCCAAAGACTTTATTTGGTATCCATGTTCTTGATATTGAATAAGCAATTTAGGGGAATGAATTAATGACCTGGCTGTTGCTGAAAATCCCCTGAAGAAATATTAAAATTGCTTTCCTTCTGAATCAATAATGTCTAGCACCACTGAGGATCCTTTTTTTTTTTTGGTTTTGTTTTTATGTCTACCAGCAGGCTAACGTTACTTGTTGGTTGAGGTGGCCCTGACTTGTCGTACAACACTATCTCTGTAGCATTTAATAATGCATGCAGGGGAAAGGTGTTTAAATAGAGCATCCTCTTTTGTCAACAGTCCTGAGGTCAGACTGTCTGCCACAGAAACCCATGACTGGCCCCAGTCGGAGTCATCCAACTGGAAAAGACTTTGGCTCCGGTCTTTTGCTGGGAAAGCCCTGTTTTAACTTCTCTTGTCATTTATTTTAAGACCAACTCACTTTCTTTTTTTTCCCCTCTCTGGATTTTTAAAAAAAGAGCTTGAGGTAGCAGAGGAGGTCTAGAGCCAAGTCTGCCAAAGTGATTGAAGCACTAAGGATGTTCCAATTGATTTTTTGGGGACTGCTCCTTTAGAAATCCAAACATGTATTGAAATATTAACCCCCGGCTAAATCAAAACAAATGCGTGCATCCTCTCATTGTGTGTATGCTCTATTATGTGTGTGTGTGTGTGTGTGATTGTTTGAGTGTGAGACTCTGGCGTGCAGAGCAACACATTGAAATCTTACATTTCTTCTGCTAAAAAAAAGGGTAAATCTTCAGCATTAAGCCGTAATAGAAATGCAAAGTAGCTCTCATACTGTATTTGGCTGATAGAATTACAGTTCTTTGTATTCACAATTTAATTTCCCACATAAACAAAGACACATGAGGCTCCCCCCCTCCAGTCCAAAATAGAAAAGCTTTAATTGGAATTGAAAAAACTTTATAGGGCTCTTTTAATGATATTAATGTACGTTTTGAATTTATCACATACATGTGTCTGAGCCTCCTTAAATGGGGCTTTTTAAGCAGCCACGAAGCATGAAATGAATTTTCTTCAGCCTTTTTCTCTATTTAAAAGATGTCTTGTGTGGAGCTGTCCATGCTCTCCCATCAGCTCATTAAAATGTAATGCTGATGCTGGTTCTATGGAACAGTGCCTCTTAACCAAAGTTCATCACCAGGGATCTTTGGTGGGGGGAAGGAAGGGGGAGGGAGGAAGGGGTGGGGGTTGGGGGGGTGGGGTGAGGTGAGGTGAGGTGGGGTGGGGGTGTCCTGGGTCTTCATGTCCTTCATTGCACTGCACCTTTAACGCTGTTTACGAATTTCTTAGAGAAAAATGAAGATTTGTAGCAGAAATGCAGATACTTGAAATGTTGAATATAAAAAAAATGTGGTTATTTGTCATAATGGTGTCAAAAAATGAGACTAATAACGGAATGCATTCTTTCATTCTAATGTAATATTATTTTTTTTCTTAAGGAAGATATCACCTTCAATTTAACGCAACTAATTAAATCAGGAGCCTTTTTGACGCTCATTTTAAATCGTCACCGCAAAAAAACGTAATTTTTATAAATGTAATTTTTATAAATCGCCTTATTTTTGTGATGCAATATTTTCCAAAATTGCATTCACGCATTTCTACAAAATAAACTGATGCGTTGAAGTCAGTGCAGCTCTCTGTGTGTCTGTGCAGCAGCAGCAGCTCCAGCACATTAGATGTGCTAAAGAAAATTGGCCTGCTTTATAGCGCCACGGGATCTGGTCACCGAATATTGATCGGTTTTCATCTCGACAGATTCACTCAGTCCTGGATGTACTGCTGATTGTTGAGGGAGTTTGGTCTGAAAGATTGAATTGCACCTCTGAGACCGCAGGCAGCCTCGGCGTGCCGGGCAGCACAAAGTTGGTCAAACAATATTCTGTTGTGGGTGGTGCGCTCAGCACTGATATACTCTGATGAATGATGTTCAATTTGCGCTCTGCCGGCCCTCTTCATTAAAGTGTTTACATCCCGCGGCCCGTTGTTTAACCCAGCTGAATTATACAAACGGGAAAAAATCGGAATATTCCGAATTTGTGTTTTTTTTAGGTAAGGTTTTAATTTCTGTTTCCTACCTGTTAATTGATGAGACGCTGGGAACAGTGTCGTTGTCGCAGATGCCCTCTGCCAGCAGTCTGTCTCTGATCTCCCACGCAAACATGGTTGGGTTTTGTCTCTTGTAGTCTGCGATTTTTTCCACGACCTTTGGCGTGGCCACTTTGGGTTTAGACCCGCCAATCACCCCTGGTTTGATGCTGCCAGTCTCGTAGTACCTGCACAAAAATATATTAACCAATTAGTTGGTGGCTTGCATATTTAATAAGAAGTGATTATAGACACTTAATATCTTTTTAAATGCAGCGATACATTCAGATTATAAGCTTTGGGGAGTTAGTCTTTCTGAAAATGACCTTTTATTACAACAAAATGTAAAAATACCAAACTTTTCTGCTACAAAACATCCCACTTAAAGGGTTTATAACGTTAAATGACGTTTCAAACATTCGTTATGTCTCAAAACAAATACAAATTTTCTTAAAAAACAATTAAAATGCAAAAAAGTGCATAAGTACATACATAACTAGACGGCAAAGATGCATTCCGTAAAATTGTTCTTGATCTTTTTCAACAAAAACCTAAATATTTTCCAAAACAGCTATAATTTATAATTTGTGGTGGCTAAAATAAAATCAAACAAATCTATAAATTCTACACTGGGCTGAGTTTTGCAGGCTCAGCTCCTTCCTCTACCACCACTGTGCCTCGCTGCATATTTAGCCACCTCCTTCCACCCAGCACAGTGTACCTGGCTGCAGGGCTTGGCCGGACGCTCTGCACCCACCTGCCCAGGATCTTGCTGACGCAGCCGTGGCTGACGCGCAGCTGTCTGGAGATGTCGCACGGCCGGACGCCCTGGTGGGCCAGCTCCACTATCCGCTGCCTCACCACGTCCGGGAGGGGTCTGCCGTTCACAAACACCCCGCCGAGCTGGTTCACACCTCCGTGCCCTACGTGGGATACAACAGCAGCACAGACACAACCGTAACATTACATAAAGTCGTAAGGGAGAGAAGACGGCGCAGGTGAGTGTTTGTGTGTTTTTTTTAATTATAGTGGAGGCAAAAAAGACGGAAAATAGTCTTCATAATAAAGCCTAACCGGAGGTCAGTTCCTTCACATGGTTCTGTTCAGCACATGGATTTACACGTAGCCTAATATTATTAAGAAAGGTGCACCAAAATGTTCAACATTAACGTTTCTGTCTTTTTCCTTTTTTACGTTTTATTTCTAATTTGTCCACTTTGAAGTTGTTTACTTCCATGATTAGCCCACTTTTCTGAGTATAGTTTCACAGTTAAATACGGCACAACAAGCAAAAAATAAATTTTTATTTGTTATTATCAAAATTAATTCATTGATAGAAAGACAATTTGGGAAGTATTGGTAATTTTTAAGAGAAAGAAAAGAATAGAGATTATCACTACACTGTGAGACAAGTGTCCTGCAATGAACGAACATGTTTTGTATATTTTTAAATTTATTTTAATAGAACAAAATCAGACATTGCAGCTAAAAATTCATCTAATTTCTATGTTTGTTTTTTCCATGCTTGTTGATGTGTTATATCTCTTTTAGCTTTAAATAAACTAGTTTATCTTTGACTTTTAAACTAAAATTTATTACAATTATGTCTTTAAAATACTAAAGAATAAAAAAAACAAGATTTAAGCGGATGCTGAACACCTAATTATGTGGTATATAAATATAATTTTCTATCCATCATAATGTTTTGTGCAGTTTGCAGGCTATAATAAATCCAGCAAACACTGACCTATGAGCCTGTGTGTAATATCTGTTATTCAAAAATAAAGACAAATATAAATTTATTTTAAATAACTAGTGTTTCCTGATGTCAAAACAGACCTCATATTTTCTCAGCAACTCCACGGCTCATGTTGGCTATTAAGTTGCAAGCCCTCGTTTTCCCTGCACGCTAATTTTAAATAATTGAACGAGCTTTGATTACTCATATTACATATTTGGTAAATGAAGAGGTCATCAATTATTCACATACATTCGCCAAATTACAAGGAGACAACACCGTCTGCGGGCTTAAGGTGGACTAAGAGACCTTGCTGATATTTGAAAAATTTGAATAATACATGTGGAACTAATGTGTCCTGACTTATTGGCCTAAACACACTTACATACACACACACAGACACACACACACAGTGCGCGGGAAGCTGGAGGCTGATACACGTGTAAATTACTGAGTACCTGCCAACGCATGTTCTTTGTTTACTATGACAAGTTTAATTTCTGCACATCACTGCTGTGTGCACCGAATTATTCTTTCTATTTATTGTATTTATTAAAAATTTAAACCAGTTTATTTTGTCTTAAATTTGCACACTGGTGTGAAATATTAGGGTTATTTATTTCTCTTTTAGCCTTATGTTTGCATGCATGTCAGTTTTTAAGCCTGTAATTGTTTGTTTTTTATGCGCTAAGATGCTATTAGCACATAAAACTCGCTTTGCTCTCTGCTACAGGCCTTCGTTTTATGCAGAATTGAGATAGTCCTCCTTATTATTTTTATCCGCATACATGTTAAAGCTGCAGTGGCAGAGAAACTCGGGTTGTGCTACTTACGGTGCATCGCGGTAAAGGGGTCTGCTTTGCAGTGAATATCCATTGGATAGCAAAGGAAAGAGAGATAATCAACTGAAGTCGCCGTTTCGCCTTCCTATCAAGGATGAAAATGTGAAGAAAAAAAGGTGATTCTACTCGATGGAGGGACTTAGTTTGCCCCTCCACCCCCGCTTCAACAACCGATCTGATGGCAACTTCTTCCCCAAAAGTTGCCTTTCTTTTCTTCAGCAGTCCGGTCCAGGAGCGGAGGTCTGGCAGGTGCGCAGCATGACCGAAGGATTGCTTCAAGAATACGACCTGTGTTTTAGTTTATCGGTGTTTTTTTCAAAGCCTGGAGTGACAGGTAAATTCTCACAGCGTGCCGGCCAGCACCCCCGCGTTTCTTTAAAAGAGAATGAAACGTTGAGGTCCAGCGTGCAGGGCCCGGTATCTCCTCAAAATCCTGGTGGCCTTAATTCACGCGTCAAAACGGCGGAGAAAAACACGCACGAACACACACATCGGGTTTCTCTCCTGCGCTGGATGCGTAAGGCTGGATCTTTGGGCTGGGAATGAAGCCTCTCTCTGTGTCTGTGGTTCTAAAAGCTGCAACCCTCCCCTCCTCTTCTCCCCCCCACACCTCCACCCCACTCCTCCCCTCTGCAGACCCCCCTTTTGCTTATATGGATGACTTGTCAGACAAAGGCAATAGATGCCAACACTTTGTGATTCGCCAACGCAAAAAAAAAAAAAAAAGAAAGAAAAAAAACGGGGGTCCAAGTGAGGAGGTCTCTGGGTCTGACACACCGGCAGGAAGGGGAGGGAGATAAATAAGAAATGGATTCGGAGTTGCAAATATCAGTTTATTAGACATTATAACAGCTGGGAATTACATGCTCGCTCACTGGAAGTTTTGAATCAATGAAATAGAGATTTTTATTTTTAATTTGTGTTTCTTTATTATATTTTT
>JAPZDZ010000014.1:6988207-6999346 GCA_029783805.1 Acanthurus tennentii | reverse complement strand
AGATAATCACTAAAACAGTACTTTCCAGAGCCTGAAACTACAAAGTATTTAGATTAAATAGATTCCACATGATTGTAATATAATGAATTGTACAGTATTTCTTCAATGCATGTAATCTTGATACATTTACATTGACAGCATTCTCTTTAAGATGTAAAATATTCTAGATGTTCTCTTAAATCGAAGGCTATTTTCCTTTACTTCCTCAAAGAAGCTCAGAATCTGGTGAAATTATTCATCTCCACCCTGTAATTCCAAATATTTGTTGCAAGCACTTGATTGGGGTCAATGCCTCAATACTGTATCAGGGGAACAAGGAGTCTCATAATGATTTATTACCAGCCCAGCTGCACATATTATTATGAAATGAGTTTATTAGTTTTAAAGCTAGCAGTAATGTGCTTTTGCTTTAGGGGAGCAGGCATGGGTGACGAGAACCTGCATTAACCATTTGACGTGAAGGCTCAGTTGTACTACATGTATCCCTAATTTGGTTCAGTACCGTGACATCATGCACATTGCAAAAACAATTCAGCTGTGCTACACAACTGCACGAGTTGGAATAGTGAATGAATAGTGCATTGTTTCCTGTCAAGGTGTCGAGCGTTTTCATGTTATCCCCCTTTTTTTTCCAGCGTATTTATCTACATGTATCTAAATGTTTACAAGATCTGCAGAGGTCTATTAAAAGAAATAAAAGTTTTTCAATAGAAAAGTGCAGCATGTGGTTCCTCACTTCTTGTTTTCATAGTCACAGGAGAATAATAACTAAACAAGAATGTTGTTACTCTGTAATGGGAGGGAGACAAAATGGTTTCTCTCACCATTATCAACTCCATTTCTTCCTTCCATTCCTTCTGATGATCAATTAGGTGTTAATGGATAGCCTGCTGTGCTGTGAGATGATGACCAACATGTTTTTGTGTTGAACTAAGTAAATGACAAAACCATACACAGCAGCCAGCAGCACAGAACTGAGCGTCCCACTCAAATCTGTCTCTATATGTTTCAGTCATTGATTAGATCATTTTAAATCTGTGTTTATTGGGTTTTGTTTGTTATTATGGAGCTGTTTTTTTTCCCCACTGTGAGTATTTTAAACAAATGTTAACTTCCTGAGCGTTAATGAAAGTTTCTATACCAGTAAATCCTTTTCTGAGTCAAAATGAAATTGACTTTTCTTCTTGTGTGTTTAGAAAATTATGATGATTATGATGACGCCACTTTGCTAGCTAGCTCACGATTGCTTTGATATATGTCTGTGGAAACAAGCCTCTAAATGGGTGTTTCTAGCCCACATGTATTAGTGCTGCTTGTGTAGTTTTAGGGATTTAAGACATCTGCGACTTTATGATGTTCAACATCTGAGAGGTCTCATCTTGCAATTAAGTTTTGTGTGTAACGTGGAAATTAGAAGCCAGCATGCTAAGCTAACTCACTTCCATGCAGAAGGAGGATGCTAGTTAGCCTTACTTGCCAATATAAGCATGCTGATTCCCACTAGACCTCATAGTTTTCTAACAGCTGCTGAGCCACTAATGAACTCTGTTTCCTCGTAAAAACTAGTATATACTTTAAGATTGTTGTTCCTAATATGTTGTGAAGTAAAATGCAGTTTTAAGTACAAAGGCATATTATTTGTTGAAGCACTGCATTTTAGTGATGTGTTGTCTGTAAATGGGTCTGCTCTTAACCACCTTCTTCATTTCAACTATTGGAGCAAGCTCTCGTCTAAGGCTATTTTGCAACTGCATTGTAGCTGCATCATCGCTTAGTCCCGCCCAGGATGATTGTGATTGGTTAAAGGAAACAGGAGGCAGGCTCAGGTGCTTTTTTTCCTAAAGCAAAAGGAAAATCGACGCAGCTAGACTTTTCTACAGCGCCGCATGGCTAGCTATGCAAGACTAATTTCCCCAAAACTTTGATTTTCCAGACTCATAAATGTAACATTTTTCAACATTTTTTTTTCTTTATAAGAGAGCAAATGTTAAAATGTAAAGAAATTGAGTGTTCTCTTTTTGGCATCCTCACTACACAGTTCGCCTTTTAAGACCAAAATGGACTCTCAACTGGATGCTTACATTTGTCTTAATAATTGCATATAACAGTACAACATGGTCTTTGTGTCCCATTCTAATTTCAACACAAATGGCAATTCCCTATTTCAAATGACAGCACCATCAGTAGGATAAATATTCTGAGTGAAAGCAGCTAAAACCACCAGTATTCACCTGGTAGCCCGGCACACATTAGCAGTCCTGCTCCTCTGATAATGCTAAGTCCTCGCTCGCTGCCTCTGACACAAAAGCCTGATCAACATCCAAGGCTGCCGCTTGTCAGCTGAGGAATATATAAAGATAAATGATATTATGTTAAATTCCACTTAATGACAAATTTTTAATTTTCTGAACATGGTCATTTTCTGGATAGTGAATCAAGTGTAAGGAGCTAATTACGTGAGGATCTGAGCAAAAATAACTCCTCATTTTCAGGGATAATGGAAGAGAAATGTTGTAGATTAATGGCACTATTTATCTTTTTTAAATTTCTATCTTTCTCTGGTGATGGCTGTGCTCCCCAAGGAAAATATTCATAAAATGAAATTGAAGTCGTAACTTAATAGGTTATTAAAATTTTTGAGTGCATATCACTTCTCTTTTCGCAGCGCTGTAAATTTAAATTGAAGTTTGTGGCGTTCAGAGTCACCAGTGAAGGGTTTTTTCTTCTTCTTCTTCTTTTTTTTTATGATGGCACAATAGAGGAGGGACATGCATCTTTGTCAGGAGGTATTTGCTATTCTAATTTTATGGCAGGCCAGATTATCAAAAAGGAATGTCACAGTGTTGGCTGCTGACAACACCTCAGCCTTCAGCCATGTGTTTCCATTAGGGGCCCTGGGCCGTCCAGGGGTTTGTTCCCTCTATTATTTTCCATTTCAGTCTTTTATCTTGATTTAAAGTGAGGCTTGCTGAATATTCCCCCCTCACACGGCCCGCTCTGCCATTCGATTTCCCTTTTAGGAAGTGAGAAATGCTATACTGTGTAAGGTTTCACAAGAGGGACTCGTGCTCTCCGGGGAGGCGATGTAGATCGGTTCAAGGTGGAATAACTATCTTTAGCCATGCAGCATGTTTGGAAATGCAGAGAGGAGGGACAGACTATACCTGGAAGGAGGAGAGAGGCAAAGCAACCTGCAGCACAGTGTTTCTGTCAAGGTCATAGGGCAAATATTTTTTCTCTAAGCCAAGTTTATGGCTCTCTCTTTTTTTTTTTTTTTTTTTTTAACTGAATGCAACCTGGTTATTATAAGGCAGACTCTGGACTTAAAAATCTGTCTCACTTTTCAGTGAACAACAGTGTTTTTCAGAGACAAAGTTTAATATCTTTTGTCTTCTTACCTCAATATACAACGAATACAATCAGGCAACGCCTTCATAACTTTTTATATTCTGTGTTTTTGTCTTTTTTTTGGTAAATGTAAAATTTTCCATGTTGTAGCAGGTTGGAAACAATGTAAAGGTGCATTACCACCAACTAGCGTGACAAAGCAAGAGTGGAAAAAACAGAGATGACTGAAGAGACGCTGAATTATTTACAAGATATTATCATTATTGTATTTTAAAACCAATATCAATGTATTTTTTTTAAAGTATCAGGGTTCTCATCAATACCAGTCAATGTTTACACCCTTCATTTTATATTTACTAATATATATACTTATATATGTATATATTTGTCATTTTTTTCTTCTAAGTAAAACACAGTTTGTAGATGAAGAACCATATTAAATTAGTAACTATTCCCTTTGCCTTAAGTGGGCTTTCACATTTGATGAAGATGACAGATGAAAATGTTCAAAAAGCAATTTATTACAACAAAAGTAATTTTATAAAACATATTTCTCTTGTATGCCAAAAAGTATTTTCCAGACTAAGAAAAAAAACACAATGTAATCATGTATATGGATATTACATCTGTATGGAGTCCAATTCTGTCTTAACAATGTAAAGTGTGTTTTCTGGGCTGCTGCAGTGCTAAAAGGCAGAGTTTTTTGGTGCAATTGATTATAAAAAATGTTACAATAACAGATTTAACACCAATTGGATAAATGCAATTCCAGCACAAGTGGTCTTCATTGGCCCAAGTCTTTATTTCTTTATATACATCTCCGTTGTGTGTCTGTGGTCAGTTATGAAACACTAATAGTTTTTATGAAGTCAGAGCACCAGCAGAAGACAAGGACTGAGGGTTATTATATGGTTTGACTGCTTCAAGACAAACTGGAGCATAGGGATGCTCCAAAACACTCAGCCCACACAAAAAGCTGAACTGGAGCGCCTGTCAGTCAATCATCCTCTCCAGGAGAGTTGTATTACTTACAGTCTGAGAAACTGTGATAGGGAGGTCTCCAATTGCTTTGAAATTAATAACATTTTGTTCCCCCGTTTCAAAACGGACACAGTGCAAATTTATCATTTCTCGGGCAAGGGGCTCTGTAGCATCCCCTTAAGGATCCTTTCTTTTTTTTTCTTTCCCTTTTTTCAGTTTCTATTTAGAAATTCTGCGAGCTCAAAAACCTTAAAGTATAACACATAGGAATGCTCGTACAATCCTGACCTGTTTATGCGGTATAAAGTTGATAGGCTGTCAAGCCCCCAGCGAAAAGGCCCAGGATGAAGCGAGCTATCCTTTAAATTGCCGGGCTGATATTTGCGGATAATAAAAGAAATAAATCAGACAATGGTGCTGAATATTTCATTTGTTATCCATATTCCTTATGGGCAAAAAAAAAAAAATAAAAAATGATACAGAAATGTAAAAACAGCAATTCCACTTTACCCCCTCTGGAATTGTAACAGTTGAGATGCTGTTTTCATGTCTGAAGACAAAGTGCATGCTTTTCCTCAGCCTGCAACAGATAAATCTAATAGGCAGGCAGAATTACTGGTTGTAATGTTGTGTAGTCTTAACCTAGTCTGCTCTTTCACTATTTTTATTTCTGTCAGTCTCTCAAGCTAATGGACACTCTGCAGAAATAGCTTGGGACCGCTTTCTATGTATAGATATGGAAAATGTAGCACAAGGCCAGAAAAGAGGTTAGATATTTTAAAATGACAATACTTACATGCTGACTATGAATGTGAAATTTTTACCTCGTGTTTCCTTTTGTGCTAAATGCAATGGTTTAAGTGCAAATGCACACAGATTCATTCACCAGTAACATGTTCCTGGTACAATAAAAGAAAATTTCCTCTGATGACTAAAAATTTCAGTAATTTCTTTACTTAATAGTATGATTTGTATTAACATCCTTTGCTGAGTCTTTCTCTTTTGTTAACTCAATCTAATTGAACCCCATTATTACATTAATAAGATGTTTTTCACCCTGTGAGCCCCACACTGTGAAACACGGTGCCCTGCTGCTGCTGCTGTGTGATGAGTCTTTTGCTACACGAGGCCCAGAGCATATCGCTCATCACCAAAGCCGCTGTACATTATGTTTCCGAGATGACACCTCAGACCTCCCACAACCCCTGGGTGAAATTTCCTCCCCTCTGCGGTGGCACTTTAATCTTTATTTCGTCATGTCCGTCCTCCCCGACCTCTAATATACTGTCTCATTTCTTCTTCGCCCATTTTCTGCTAATTCACCGCCATCTGCCTTAGCATCTGTTTGAAGGGAGAAACAGGAGGGAAAAAAATCTTCATGTTGAGGAAAAAGTCTGTTCTTTCTCTACTTCTTCTTCTTCCTTTTCTTCTTCTTCTTCTTCCTCTTCTTCTTTTTCTTCTTCCTCTTCTAACTTTCTCTCTCGCTCATTGTGTCTCGCGCTGTCTTTGTCAGAGCCGAAGCCTCCGCCCCTCTCTGTCTTCCTTTTTCGCATAAGCCTCCTCAAACCCTTTTTTAAGTCTAATGCTACATGTAAACCTTGGACCTGCTTCCTCTCTTGTTCATGGAGGCCCCCCAAAGACGACAAAAAAACAACTGGAGGGAAGGAGCAAGGGAGGGAAGGGAGGGAGGGAGGGAAGGAGGGTAAGGGTGGGGGTCATATCCTTTCCGTGTCCAACCGCTTAGTCAATAACCACTGTCAACAGGAGAGCACAAAAGATCAGAAAAGTGCAATTGTAATTTTTGGACAATGGCAGGGAGCTCTCATAAGGCTTGGCTGAAAAAGGGACACCACCTCCCCAGTGCCCCTCCGCCTCCCCCCTCCTCTCTCTCCTCTCTCCCTGGCTTCCTCCCTGTCCTCTTTGAGCGTCGCTGACAATAGGGAAGCCTGCTGCATTGCCGGGGAGAGCCACGGGATCACCTCAGTCAGCCTGCGGATTACAGACATTCTTTGGCAGGACCAGTGTTGCTGCGGAGAGCCCGGGTCCTCGTGGGCCCTCAGAGGCTGCAGCACCGCCTGGGGCCCCCCATGCCTCCCCACCTCCTCTCCTTTTTTGTATTGTCTTCGCATGTTTGACAGACACAGAGCCCATAATAATCTCTTTCCCGCAGGGACCTGCACCATTTGTTTGGCAGACCCTACAAACAGTTTCAATCCCTTTTCTCCCTGCCTTGTCTTCACTGCTGTAGCCCATCGCCGTCATCTAATTAATGCAGCCTCCCTTTTCATCTCCACTTCCTGTTCATTGTTTGATCCTCTCCCCCCTCCTCTCTTAAGTCCCAGATTTAAAAGTCACTGCCTCCACTGGTTATCATACCATATTTAAGTGGCTGGGGATTAAAAAGGTGTCTTTTCTGTGGATTATGACTTTCTTACATATTCATTGTTTTACCATTACGTTTTTTTGTTAATATCCCCAGAAATGGAGTTAAAGAGGTCAGGATTTGTTTTAAACAGAGCAAAAAGGATTAACCAGTTCATGCTCGCCTCTTATTTGAAGCAGCGTCATGTGATTTAATTTGCAGCTAATTGTGTACTTTTACATTGTTCATGAAATTAGCATTTTAATTAGGATATCCCAAGAGACACAGTTATATTCTGACATTATATCCCTGAAACAGACTGAATGTTTGTTACATAATGTTATATTCAGAGTGATTACTGAGACAAAAAACACTGAAACAGTCATATTAAAAGAAAATTGTTTAAACAGAGGCATGTATTTAACCGCTTGATTAGATTTTCTGTATTTAATGTCTTTGACCCAAACCCTTATCTTGATGTAACAGAGCTCTTACAGCATTAAAACACTCAAATATGAGAATATCTCTTATATATCTCAATTGGATATTAAAACTTCTTAGTTGGCAGGAATGATTTTAGAGGCTCTGTATTGTTTACACAATATCCATATATATTTTTTTTAAATTCTCAAATATTGTCTAAACTGGGTTATTGCCAGCACCCCTGCTTGAGAGGCAGAAGTCCAAGCGGTAAACTGAGGGAATCTTTAGGTTCTCTTCAGGGTGAAAAGAAAGACTGGTGACAAAAAAAAAATTAAGCAAGAAGAAAAGGAACATTAGCAGCCTTGCCATAGGTTTGCATATAAAATGGTTTGAAACTGTGACTGGTGTTAAATATCACAAGGAAGATATGACAAAAACACAGTCTTGATGCAACCAAATTTAACCAACAGGTCTACTTTATTACTTTTTCAAATTGGGAAAGGGACATTAATACACAGTATCTATATATATATAGTATGTATGTATTTAAACTACTTTTTTTAATAGTCAAGAAGATATCATACTTAATAAAAATACTTACTTTTCACTTTCTTTGTATTATGTGAGCAAGGCACATTTTTCAACAGCTGTCCGTCCTGTCTGTAATAAAGAGTACTGAGTTTTCACACCCTATCAGGGTTTACTGCGTTTCTCTAAAATAATCCGAGAATGTCTCAATATCACAGTGTGACTGTACACCTACAATATACTCTGCAGTCATTAGAAGTCATTTTAAATGCAAATAAATGAAGAAAGTTTTCCATTACGACACTACTCGTGAAAACTTTGTGTTTTTTTTCATGCTTGAAGCTTTTTACTGTCCAGAAATACAGCATATGGACTCAGGAGGATGGCTGTTACCTTTAATGATACAGACAAGAATCTCCATATGGAAGGATATACAGCAAGTGTACACAACTCTAGCAACCTATTTATGACCTCTCCCTCTGAGAAAAGAGAGATTTGAAGCTATAATTGGTTCTCCTCACATGTATTCTCCCCAGTGTGCGCCCTGCTTTCTCCACAGGGAGCACTTTGATGATAACTTGCTGCATTACACGCTAACTTTTCGACAATGGCTACACGCTCTGTCTTTATTGCCCCGACTCCTAATGGCTATCTTGAAGTGCTGCCTCTGGCAATCTGGTCGCAAATAAATAGAAGCTGACACAGTAATTTACTCAAATCTTCTCTACAGTTTTGCCCCATTCTCCCTCCAGAGAGTACCCCTGTAACAACGATTATTTCAAATGTCATTGATTCCTGCCTGCAGGGCACAGACAAAATGAACATAAAATCTTTTCGCATGGCCAAAATTAAAATATTTAGGGTTTGCAACAACAGAGAGGGTCTCATGAGGTGGACGACAAATGTAAGCATTGCTTGGTTGTGTTTGTGTTCTGGATCAGACATAAAATCAGCTGTTTTCTTCACCAAATGACTATTAACCTTTATCTAATAGGGGCAATGGTTCTCATTTAGAGAGGAGACCCAGCGGAGGACATATAATTCCCTTTCAGTGGAGTCTGTCAGCTCAGTGCACTAAACAAGATGAACACATGGCCATAGTGCTGCCGTCTAGATGAACAGTCCTACCCCTGAACAAGACATTGAAATCATATTTCCACTTGAGACCTTTTCAAAATATTAAAATAATTTTGTAAACATGGCTGAGATCAAAATCTTGCTGAGACTTTTATTGTGATAAGAACGAGATCAGTTTTCATTTATACATATTTTATGTTCCCATCCTTGTGTTTGCATGGTGTTTGTGCATTTGTGTACTGTATGCATGTGTACACAGTTGGGTAGCTGGGGGGGTCAGGAGAAACGTTTGTGGCTCATTTCCTTGTTTCATGTTGTTGTGCAAGGCACAGCTCAGTGGAGGGGATCTTAACATGTCACAGTGTCATGCCAGTGTCTCTTTCTGGTTCTACATGACCTCTTTCACCCTCTGCTCTCCTCTCCACGGACTCTGCTTGGCCAGACATGCCAGATAATGTAATAAAGATATTTCTGCTCCAATAAGGAATAAAAAAGGTGTGACTGACTGGTATTGAACTGTGCCTGTCTATGGACCTTAGCTTACCTGCTGAGCATAAGTCTGTGATGTGTTGGATCAGGCTTCAGTACAACAAGATAGTAAGGTACAGTATGATGCACTCGTAGTAAAATAAATTAAGTTCTACAAGGTCTAAACTAGGAAGCTTTAAGAGTATGTATATCTTTATTAAGACGGCACAAATTTGCATAAATGTGTGATTCAAATGATCTAAAATGTTAAAGAGAGGTTTAATTATTACCTGAATGCTCTTTCAAGTCAGGCTAATTGTCTGATTATAGCCTTTTCTTAGAATATTCTCAGAATATTAGGGATATGAGTATAAGTTGTGCAAAGATGTGACAATATATATATTTATTCATCAGAGGCAGCAGCATAATTCATTTTAGAAATATTCTTGATAGATTTATGTAAGTCATTTGGTTTTATCTAAGTTATTTGCCAGGTGTAAAAGTTATCAAAAGTTTGGTCATGTCAAAAACAAAGGTTACATCAGCAACAATATAGTTACTGACAACTTAAAAAAAGGCCTAGAAACTCTTTATCACTGCATTTTGAAGGAAGGTGAAGTTATTCCAAAAAAATCTTGTGAGTTTCTGTTGTGAGTCTCATCTTAAATTTAAATCATTTAATTTACTGAATCTACAGTATTTTGGACTTATATAATATATATATAGAGTATATTTATTGATACAATATGCCAATGAATAAACTAAATCATGGCAAAGCAAGGCCTCCACTAAAACCTTGCCCTTCCTCCTCCTGGTTCAGATATAAAATAACAAAACGGGAAATAATGCCACTAATTTCTTTAGTGATAAGTATTTTTCAAGTTATGCAAAAAACTTTATTGACAAACAAACAAAACACATCAGATGAAAAAAACTCCAAGTGAATAACAACCTGATTCCACAGGATAAAATAATTAGCAGATGTCTTTTTACATTTTAACCAAAACATAAGATGTTTGTATAGTGACTATGTCCTGCTGTGTACGAAGATCTGTTTCTGATTAAAGATTCTAACAACCTCTATGATTATTGAGCTTCATAGCTATTGTTTATCAAACACTACATTTGGCTGTGATGAGCCCTGAAGCAAACCTAGAACTGTCCCAGATTGCTCGATAGTCAGCTTCTGGCCCAGTCTGTTGATTAGTTAGCCTCTTTCACATAAATACTCACTCACACAGACAGACACACAAATGAGAATTGTACCCATGGGACACAATGATTCTATCATACTTTAGCTAAACATAGACTGGGAATTAGTTGACTGGATAATCAATTTGACAGAGTGCCCCAGCAATAAGTGACTGAAATGCACAGACAGTGCATGTCGGATAAGCCTGTGTTAGTCTAACATTTGTCATACAGATCACGCATGTAATCTGCATTAAAAGAACCTGGGAAGTTTCAAATTCAGTTCATACCAACCTTTTTACACAAACCTGAGCAGGTCTTTACATTTTTATTCACACTAAAGGTTTCCAGGCGGTCAGCATGAATAGCTTGCATTAGATTTGCTTGGACTATTGACTATTTTGTTGTAAAAGGTCCGTTATGTAAAAGTGATCCCAATAAAAGTTCTCAGAGAAATCAATATGTGTTAAAAGTATACTGTTTGTCTTATTGTAGTAGTCTGTATGTGTCAAGCCAAATTATTATTTTTTTTTTTGAAAAAAAATATCATCATGTCAGCACTTTTTAACTGCAAAACATATAAGCACTAAACACCCCTAAAAGTAAATGACTTCTGAATAATTACTACCTATAACCTCCACTCTCAAGGGAGCAATTTGGTGAGCCCAGATGGCCACCAAAATAGGATTTAGATGCCAAATTGACAACATTACTCACACAGGGATTATCAATTACCTATATATCAATTGCAGTATAATCTT
>JAPZDZ010000014.1:6973920-6986286 GCA_029783805.1 Acanthurus tennentii | reverse complement strand
ATTTTCTAAAAAATTGTCTAAACTAGTTAGGAGGCCAGTAGATGTATTGTTTAGATGCTTTCATTACTCCACCATCTTAATTATTTTTAGACACCAGGTTTTACGTGAAACCTTTAACCCTGCATGTTATTAATTTTCCATCAGACTTATGAAGTTTGAATGCATGTAATTAAGAAGTCAGGCAATGTAAATGAAACGTTTCAGTAAGTTTTCATGACAGTGATATATACTGCATAGATCATCTTCACTTATTTTGACTTGCTAATTAATCAACATTATTTATTCAGGAAAAAAGCAAACTTTGTAATTAGCAAATGGCTTGATCTGTTGCAGCGAAACTCAGCAAGAATTAGGAACCTTGAATTTGATGTGGAAGTCTAAATAACTCATTAGCAATGTGATTTAGTAAATGTTACATGGAGTCAGGCTAAAAAAGCGCTGCTAATGTTTAATGTGTGGGTGATTATTTAAGTCAGTGAATTAACAGCCAAATTAATCTCTAAGAAAAGAATTCTATAATGTGGCGTACATAATCACAGGTTTCTCTGATTTCCCAGGACAATATGTTTACATTCAATAATTCCTGATACAATGGACTAACTGCATGCCACTAGATGGCTTTGTTGTATGTCTTGGTGAAATAACACTAAGTGCAACTATGAACTTGTACTGAAAGTTGCCTCTTACTTTTTGTTTGACGGGATAAATTCTCATAAGGACAATAAATGCAGTAACACAGTATGTACTTTTTCAAGCAAAACTAGTTTTCTTTGTGGTTGAGGCTCAAATGACAGAAATCTGGTCTCCTTTTCTAAGCTGGACTGGAGCTTTGTAGCAGGCAGTGAGTGAGCACATTAATCTAATGCATCAGCAGCTCCACATTTGTTTTAATGCAAACTGAAGAGAAGAAACGCACTGCATCTCAAGGGAGAATAAGCTTAAAATTTCAGTCTAATGATAATAGATGATAATGTTAATGAGTTGTCCAAACATAACAAATGGAATGAATTACTGCCTTAGAACCAAGTCTGTTTCATTAAAACACAATAAAAAGGAAAAATTAGTTTTATATGGGAAATAACTTTCCTCTTTTGCGTTATTGATGAGACAAAGGGGAACATATCAAGGTTGGCTTGAGCCTCTGTTCTATATTGATAAAATATTGCTACTGTATAGTGTAGCCATTTTTCTTGGATGGTTGTGTGACATTAAGTGAAATCGAATTATTATCATGACTGCTGACCCTTCAATAGGCAACATGAGTCAACACCCGTCTAAGTACTAAGCTGAGTTTCAATGACAATCGTCTCTTTTTGGGAGGCAAGATTATCTGAAGTGAGAGCCCATTCCCATTTGAATGCAAGAGGTGACCAGAACCATACACTTCCATCTGTCTTGATGATCTTATTCCCCAAGTAATGTTCTTTCACTTTAATCAATTTTGTGGCAGGACTGTGTTCATAGTAGTCAGGAACACTGGGATTATGTGCTGAGGCTACTCTCTCTCTCTCTGAGACGACCTTGTCTGTGTAACAGTACTGTTAGCCCTCGGCCTCGAGCAGTCAAACACACACTCAATCACCCCTGTAACCCTTGCAGTCAACAGCATACTGTCGCAGGCCGTTTGCTACAATCTCAATTTGTATTTCGTCTCAGACTGTGATGACTTGACAGAGAAAAATAAGAAGATTTGTCTTGATCTTCAACACTCCCTTGAGGAAGTAAGTCTTCACCTTGAAGTTTAGCAACTGCATGGCCGCCTGTTTTCCACCAAATACATCTCTTCATCTGTTACAATTTAGGCTATTTTACAAACAGAATACATTTAGACTGGACAAGTGCAACTTTCATTATAACTATCATTTATGTTTTGTGAATTTGTTTTGGTTTTCGTTGGATGAAATGTCCATACTTTAACATGTTAAGAACTATCGTGCACACTGTACACTACGTTCAAAACCTGTTGTCTGATAGTATACAGCATTTGATAGGGCTAGCAAAAATAACTTTCTTTCTTATTAGTAAGTGTAGATTTTGATGGTGATTTTTGTTTGAATTAGTCTATAAGTACTTTATGCTATAAAATAAACAATGAGAAAATTTCCATTGCAGTTCCCTGAAGCCCATTCACATCTTCAGATAGCTTGATTTGTCCCACAAAGACTACAGAACATTAAAATATTTGGTGTAAAGTGATTAAACTTATAATTATCTTTAATTTCATGAAATTGAGCAAAAACAAAACAGCAAAATTTCACCGTCAAGAAGCCGGAACTAGGAAATATTTGGTGTTTTTGCATAAAAAGTGATTGAAGCGATGATAAAAATGTTGTCAGAAATATTTTCTATTCATAGACTAACCGACCCATTGACTGATGACTAATCATTGACTAAACAACTGCTCACTTCAGCTGCCAGTGTTTTCAGTTTAGTCAAATCACTGTTGCCTTTTTAAGTTGACTGCACTTAGCTTCACAGTGCATCAGAATCATAGCAGCAGCCCTAAATGGTAGAGCAGTTCTCTGCCAAGCCTGCATCAGTAAACACTGCAAACCTCTAACGGTGATGCACTGTAATGGCTCAGTCTTGAGCTCAGCCAGAACGTCGCATGAGGTGCTAAACAGCAACTGGCTATAAATATAAGTGGAGAGCACTGCCAGTTGCACTCTTGCGGCTGAAATTAGCCCGATGATGGGAGCTTGAGAAAGAAAAGGGATATCAGTGGTCACTAAATCATTCTGTAATCAGCTCTCTATGCAGGATCATCCATGCATGTTCAACTCCCCATTCTGGAAGGCTCCAGCAACAGAATGCTCCAGCTGACCCCATCTGTACCCCATCTCGTTTTGCATTATCCCTAACCCATAAAAGTCCCATGCAGCACAAAAGAGTTAATGATTCCCTTTGTTTTGTTGCGGGGAACAGAACCAAAGCAAATGACAACAACAAATCCATCAAACTTAGCAGCAGTGAGCACATCAGCAGTTTTTGCCAGCCCACCAGAGGCCTAAAATGCACATATTGCATGCTGGCCCCCCAAGCAGCAGGCGGCCCTGGGACTCGCTAGCCCCTTGGTGGCCAGAGAGGACTTGATAAATGACTGGAGCAAACTTCTCTGTCACCAGTGAGGGAGGAGTCCCCCACAGTAAGCTACATCATCCTAACAGCATTATTCTTTTCATGCCCGTTGTCGATACAGCGTCCTGTGATTGGCGTCACGCTTTGCACAGGTTAATTGGAATCCTGAACTGGAAAACAGCGGGGGAAAAGTGCAAATATCGTTGCCCAGAGAACAACTGTATGAAGACCATGAATATGTGTCTGGATCCCAATCCATGATAATCACATGATATGTTAACAATGTTAAAGTAAAGTGTGTACAGATGGTTAACAATGATTCCTTCTTAATATTTGATCAGGAGCAAGTTTGTAATATTTGTTTTATATTTTCAAGAGCTGTTATTAAACTTACATAATAACAAGCTCTATAATTCAAAAAAATTGCTTAGCTTTAAGAGATTTTTTCATTCTGATATTTGAAACAGTAATTTATAGAGATAAAGGATCCCCTTTGATATAAAAGCAACATTTATCAAAGTGCTTGTGGATGCTGTGGAGCTCCCTCACCAAGATGCATTCATGTCCATTACTGGATTGGAAAAAGGTAACTCAATCACTGCATGTCCACTGCCACATAAAAAGCATATACTCAGACCAGAGGCCACCCATATGTTCAATGACCTATGGTATAAAGATGACAAGAGCAACACCTTGATGAGGTAGCTTAACATGATGGAAAAACCACTATGAGATTGACCCTTGGCACCTTAAACGTAGTTAGTAATTTTCAATAAAATTAGTGTAAACAATCATTCATTTAGTTTACATAAAACTAAATGGAATCCTTGCTAGCAATGTTTTATGTGTCTTGGACTTGATTTTTTAGCCACATGTCAAGATGTGGGACAAACGCAGGGCCATTACACTGAAATGGACAGCTTTTCTCATCAGAGCAAATAGAAGACAATGTTAGATGGCCTTATTGATAAGTTAATGAGGCACAAAACACTTCGTAGGAGACCCATCTACCACCCACCCCACAACCATCTTCTCAAATCATTGATTTACACATTATTCACATTGCAGTGTTTACATTGCTGAAATAGTCTAGGTAATTAAACGTCCCATCCACGAGAACATGTAACTTAACCATTTCTTTTACCCTCGATCCACAATTATCCAACATGGTTGCGCTGACATAAGTTTGCTGTATTGTGTCGTCAACGGACGAGCAGCAGGGAAATCCCAAATGAGACTCGAAATACTTGTTTCATGTTTGAGCAGTAATGGAAATTACTTTTCCTTTTGGAACAGGCACACGAAAATCACAAGAATCACCGAGACAGCAGATCAAGAGTAAAATGAAGTATGCAAATGTAATCATATTTATCAGAGAATGCTTATGGCAGAAAGCTATTAATTTCTCCTCCACTTCTTGACACTTTAGCATATGCATCACCTGCTTCTTGCAAATGATTATTTCTGTGTTTTCCATCTCCGTTGACAGAGCATTATTTTCTTTTCCATTGCGTCTTGTTATTTTTCTAAACTTTCTCTGTCTGAAGAGTGTAATGGCCTCTGATTGAAATTTCATTCAGAAAAGCTAAGTGAAATACATGTTGTGTATTTAATGGGAAAAATAATTGCACGTCAGATGAAACAAAGCATGACGCATAGTAACCAGGAAGAGTGACTGAAAACACAAGTCAGCAAAGAGGTCAGGCTGTTCACTCATTTGCTGCAGTTACTCGCCATACTTATTCATTTACTCATTCCATCACTCTCTCACTTGACTCATCTATTTCCCTGTTACTTACTCATGCACTCACAGACTTAGCTTTCCATAAGACAATCTGACAAATCCATTCAAAACAGTAACAGTTAAGTACTTAAGAACATTTGGAGTGAATATAATCTCAGTATTTTGATTGTTTTGAAGTTGGATATGTTACTTTTGCCCTAAATTCCAAAAGTTGGGTCAAAACATAAGCAAAACAAAGTGTTTTTTGCTAATCTTTTTGACTTATAGTCAGTTTAAAACTGCACAGAGCTGATATATTAAATATTTTACCCTATCAGCTTCATGGATTTTTGTAAATATGTGCTTATTCTGAATTAGATGACAGCAACATGTCTCAGAAAAAGTGGGACAGGCAACAGAAGACTGGAAAAGTTGTGGAATGCAACAACAAGTTATCGTATTGAACAAATTCTGCATGTAAATGTGAATATACCAATTGCACTGAGCAGCTCTGTATTTTCTGTGCATACGTTTTTTGCTTTTCTAGCATGAACAGTCCTATATTGCAAAAAGGTACTATAAAAATACAATTTTAAAAAAGGGCATGATTATAAAATCACTACAATGATAATACAGCTCTGTGGCACAGTATCACCATGAGACCCTACTGATAGACAGAGAGCTCCCTCTGTCTCTCTCTCAGGCCACAGTTGCAGCATTTGAATGAATAAAAAAGCAGCATTTCCTGTTAAGAATCTTTGTGCAACTACTGTACAGGAGTGCTATTTCAGTTCATCCCTGGAGCAGCCCATAGGAATTGAGCCCATATTGAGCTCACTCCTGGGCTCTGAGAGTGGTCAGGAAGATTGATTCCAGGGCTAGATCACTGCTCACTGAAGACTGAAGTGCAGTCTGGTTAAATCTCGTGTATCACATGACCTTGTAGGTTTGATAAAAAAACAAAAATAGATATAGTACATGAGAGACAATATGAAGATAAAATAAGTCTGTGGCTTTTTTTTTGGGACTCTCAAAGTTCTGATCACTCATAATTATTGCCGATCATAATAGAACAGCAGACTGTCATATCTTCACAATGTGTACTGTAATGACCTGTGGGCTATTGCAGGGACAGTATGGTGGTGATCACTGCATCTGCCAAAGTGCCTCTAACCTTTCGAGTATCACTTATAATTAGCGAGGAGAAGACATGCAAAAAATACCAGATGGTAACATTATTTGATAGTCTCCCAAAATGACGACCACGGTCCTTTAATTCTTGTGTGATAGTTTTAATTAAAATGGCTTGTCAAAACGACAATTTATGCTAAATTGATGCTATGCATGATGCTATTAATACAATGTCACTGACATTCCTATTAATTACTCTGACTAGTTGATACCGCACACATCTTCATTATCGACATAAAGATTAAGATTGCCTTAACTGGAGGAACCCTAAGTGATGCATTCATCTAATATCCATTCAATATGCATATTAGCTCATTTTTGAGAGCGGCTCAAATCATGTACCTTACCTGTCGTATCAGTGTTTTCTTGTTCTTTTTCTTTTTTTTTCTCCTGCACTTCTTGCTCTGTGACCTAAGAAATGGCATGAACAGTGACAAGCTTGGCAGGGAATATTGTGGACAAAATAAGCCTCTGTTTGGCTAACCAACCAGCAAATATGTGTGATGATGCAGTTTATTCACTTCACACCGCAGCATGTCGTTCGAATGATCAAGCTGAGCAAATTATTAGGATCTACCATTGAGAATCTACGCATCGTGTCAGTATTACAGTGGTCGAACATTGACAATACACTTCACTGTCATGCTAACTGAACTGAAGAGAAAATGCATGCCAAAAAAACACCATGCCTTTCTCATTCCATTTTAGCAGTCATATTGGATTTGTAATAAAATATACTGAAACAACTATCTGTACACTGAAAAATTGCAGTTACCAAAAGTTAAGCATGAGCTCACAGGCCACTCTAACTAAAATTAGGAGATTAAGCATCAAGACTGAACTAACAGCATGCTAGCTTCAAGCATAGGTCTGATCAGATTTTGTTTTATGTTCCTTTGATTACCAGAATCTTAAAGATGATATAGAATCACCTCAATAACTAACCATTTTTAAATGCATGTCAAAAATATTCCCACAACATGATATCAGTAACCTCCAAAAACAAAAAAAAAGCTCAGTATATGTCTGACAGGCTCTGTACACAGAGATAAGGCATTAGTGCACATGCTCCACCGTTATTGATCAAAAATATATCAGAAATTGTTTGTTAGGTAGCGGCGTGCCATATGAGGCCCAGGCTGCGGTAAGTGAACAGTTCAGTCAGGTCTGTCTGGTTCATCTGTTTTTTTCCTGTGACAGGGTAGTCATCTTCATTCCCTTTGTCCTTACTTTGGAGCAGGAGGTAATATATAAAGGTCTGTGCTCACATGAGGTGTCTCCCTCACCTCCCCACTTGTCCTCCTGGTCTGAATAATGTCTGAGGCTTCAGTCTTGGCTTGATATGATGACTTATATCTTGATTTCAGAGAAGTGGACATTTCATTCTGTAATGTAGACATTTTATGATGCAGTCATGTATGATTCCATCCCATTGACTTCAAGGCTTCATTGTGAGATAAGAACTTTGTCCTATTCACATTATTATCTCAGGCATCGAAAAATCTCTTTGGTGCATGTCCTTTGTCCCATAGGATTCACTTAGGACTTAATGTAAGGATGATTTTATATGTATTTTTCTGAAGGTTTAAATATGATTAGTCATTTTCTGTGTTTCTTGAAAATAACATTTAGTAATATATTTTAATTGTCCCTGGTTTATGACTGTTTGCCTACACTGTTATCCTTTGTTTTATGGTAGCAACCACAGTGAGCTCAAAGTCAAACTCAGTATGATGAGGTATTAGCCTCCGCCACCATTTCACTCAGACATGTCAAGGTCAGGTCACTGTGGGATTGTCTCCAACCCCCAGCGGCCGCAGCCACACATCTTCCCTCTGTAGGGGACGCACATTATTTGTGTTCACCTCATCACTGCTCAGATGGGCTGTGCAGAGAAAATAATACCCCCTTTAACCTTGTAAATGATTACAATTGTAAGAAAACAACTGCTTTTGCTGCCAGTCACACAGCACTTTTTTTGTACTGTTGACACCCTATACATACATGTATGAGCTATATGAGAATTTATTCAGACACAATCCATTTTTTTACAGGGGCACCATCCTGCAGTGAGACTCCAGTGATGAACCAACCCACCTGCCTGATGAACTTGTACTTCAGAGCAATGAGACCTCCAGTTTTCTGCCATGGTGTTTACTCTGAGGCTGCCAAAGGAGGAAGGAGAGGGGATCCATTTGTCCCAAGGTGAGACACTCTCTCCAACACACCGATGTTAAATAAACACTCCCAGACCTCTGGCCAGCTCACTCCAGCCACTGGAATACCATTGGTGTGTCTAGATGATGGAGGGCTATTGTTATCTATCGCCTCTGCACTCTGCCGAGAGGCCAATGAGGAGGCTAGCCACAGCGGCACGCAACATATAGACTCGCCCACTCACATTAAGTTGTATTTGTTGCTCCTAAATAAAAATAGCAAAGGAGATTTGCAGACACTTTCTTAGAACAACATCTGATTGAAGAGGGAAAGAAGGAGAGAGGGGAAAAAAATTAGAGCGCAGCTCAGCATGTGTTTCATCACCTGCAAAGCCAATGAGGGAGAGCGTCTCCGCGTCAACAACTGTAAAGCGTATCCCAGCTTCTGCTGCTGCTGCCATCTCCGCTGCACGCTACACTAACCAAGAATGTGTATTTCTGCAGATGATTAAATCAATACCATTTTGACAAGACTTGTTGGAACATGCCTCTTTATTTTACGCAATTCCTTCCCTTTCGTCAGGGAGCATTTATCAACCTGCCGGGGCGCTGTCACCTAATGGAGATTGTTCTTTAGTCTGCACTTGATAGAAAGGAGCGATTATGATGCATGTCGATAGTTTACAGAGATATTGACACAGGAACAAAGAGCAGACCCTCGCGGCAGATAGCCTTTTCTCTCACACTCCCTCAAAGCGTCTTTGTCATGTTTCAAACATGTATTTCTCCCTCTCTTTACCTCTGCTATGATAAAATCTTTTGTTTCAGAGGACAGTTAAGGTCTGAAGGCCCCTGTGTTGCTGCAGTTGATGAGTGAACTTCAGTTCTCCCTTGTTTTTACTTTTTGGCATAAGCCTTGCATTTCTTCCTCTGTCATCTTTTGACCTCAGCTCTTCCCTGAATAAAAAATCTCTTACCCTAAAAGAGCATTTACATGTAGTCTTCGGTTTGGCACACAAGGAGTTAATGATAAAACCAGCCCAGGGTGTGACAACAGGCCGTGAATATAATAAGCTTGAAGGAGACAGGAATGAGAAAAGGTGGGATGCATATAAAAAGAGGGAGGAGAGTGGGAAAACAAATGATGAGCACTACCTATAAATTCTTCATCTGCATTGGCTGATTGGAATGGCTTGACTGTGCGCTCAGCTGTGACTTAACAACTAATCCGGTTTGTAAGTTATTATTTATCTTCAAGAAAGTTTGTCAAACTTGGGCTTTGATTTTCTTTCCTGATTTCCCTCTTGTGGCTCGCTCTCGCACATGCTCCCCACATAATTTATGACTGCCTCTGGTCTTGATGACAGATTATTAAAAGTAGAATTAGTTTTTTGCGCGGGATTTCTCCACTGGGAATTGGGAAGGCAGTGCTCTCCGCGGAAGGTCTCTTACGAGGTCTCCATTACTAATAGAAGTTTTCTTCTTTGATGGGGGCCAAGGAGACTAATGATTTGAATTTACTGTGGCAGCCATCACGTGGTCTGGAAAGCATCAGTCGAACAGACAAGAGGTTAACTTCCTCCCTGTGGAGAGGTTTATTGGATTGTTTAGCAGCAGAAGGATAATGTTTTTGTCATAGACTGCTGCGGCAAAACAGCAGTGTGGCAGAGAGAGAGGGGGAAAAGAGAAATGAAAGGAGGAAGGACACAGAGAGAAGGGGGTCCAGGGATGGATAGAGGGGCAGAGAGGAGAAAGGGATGAAAGAGAGAAAACAGCATGATCGGAGCGCAGTGAGCAAGGCAGAGGCGAGTTATTTCTAATATAGGTGGACAGATACGATAAAGCACGGTGATAGTGCACCATTCCTCTACAGCTCTTACATGTGTGCAGGAAGAAACACTCTCATTCAGCCGTGTGCACAAAAACACAAGCACACACACACATTCAGTCTCACTCACAGACAAAAAGAGAGATGTTAGTTCCTTTCACCTGATGGCCGTTTGGAGCTTGTACTCCCAGCATGCCTCGGCAGTATGGGTACCAGAGGGGAGTCACAGCGCAGCTGAGAGCCTCGGCTTAATCTTATGCATCATTAAGCACTCAGCGGCAAGCCAGCGCTGTTCATATACATCATCCACGCTTAATAAACATAATGATGACATAAGATGTAATTCTAGATGAATTTTCATTTTATAGGGAAATGGAGAATTCCTGTAGAAAGAAAAGAAAAAAAGTAAATTATCTGGGAAGTACAAAATAAATTATGTTTTTTTTCCCCACTTAGATGAATGTAGGTGTTTGGTGCATCTGAGTTGGGGATAGTGTGTTAGGCTGCACGGGGATGTGGCGTTGATGGTGGCGTTGAGGCTTTTCGTTTAGGCAGTCATGGTGTGGCAGGTGTGGTTGGGTAAGAGGCGGGGCTGTAGTGGAGTATGGGAGGGGGGGTGGTGGAGAAAAAATGGGGGTGGCCATTGTGAAACGTTTGCAATTTTTAATTCCTAATCGCAGGGCATGATGGACAGGCTGAGACACCCCAGAGTGTGGAGCTCATCCATCATGGGAGGAAGAAACCGGAGAGAGGGAGAGAAAGAGAGAGAGGGGAGATGTAAAATTTCAGATGGAGTTACCTTACGGGGAGGGGGGGGAGAGGGAAAATAGATTCCCGATAAAAGCGAAGGATGTGGGAGTGAAAGGGCAGCGGGTACTGTGGGAGGGCATCACGGGCCTGAGATTGCTTCATGTCTCCCTACTGGGACTCTGAGGTAGCTCGGCCTGGAAATGAGTTCCGCTTTCAGGGACTGTACCAGACATTGAATCATCCTGAGAATCATCCTCGCCGCACTTGTCTTCAGCAGATAGTGGATGTAAGGTGGTGGTGACCTGACAGTGGTGAAGTGAATGATCAATGGGATATAATCAACCAAGGAAACAGCAGAACTAGCCAAACACAACGGATGTAAATGCAAAAACTCACCAGGATTTTCTGCTTTAAATAGCTTCTGCTTATGAATCTACATGCCTCTACTTGTAAATCAGTAGAAAAATGGCAACGGAGTAAATCCTAAGGTCACTTTTACACTGTTTGACATGACAATTTTATCTACCAAATGAGTCTTGGTGTCTCTGCATAATAGTTTCCGTTTTTTCCGTTTTGTCAGAGCAAGTTTTCGCAAACTGTTTGTGTCCTGATAGCAGAAAGCACCCTGAGAGCATGTGAACTGTACATCAAACATGATAATGTCTCATTATGTCTGAGAATTAATTATCTTCGGTGTGTTGATGTCCTAGTTGCCTTTCTTTTTTTTTTTTTTTTTTTTTTTTGAGGCATAATGCGAGTTTTAGACCTCAGCAAGTTTGGAGCCAGTGGACCATACGAGCCAGTATGCCAGTGGGTGAGCCAAGTCTCTCAATGCAGGGATCATTACCACCTCTATTTCTCTCTGTCGTTCTTATTCTCCCTCCCTTGCTTTCTATTCCACCCCTTATTTTATTTTCAGCCTGTTAAATGTACGCATATAAAGCCTCCTTTTCTACAAGTGTAATCCAAAAACTTTCTGTTTCTTGATCAAACAAGATACATATTCCTTTACTTTTAGTGATGTAGAAATTGAAAAATACATTTTATCAGATTTGAATTTTAGTATCCAAAAGTCACTTGTAAAGTTGGGCCTATTGTGATGTCATCATCTTGGTAATTAGTTACCCATAATCCCCCTCACTCTCCTTTTTTAGAAAAAAAAACACAGTAATAGGCAGAGAACAGTGACAGGATTAGAGAAATGGGCTTTTAACTAACACGCAAAGTGATGAATGGATTGACCACAATGTAGACTAATGGAGCCATGGAACTAATTAGGCCGAGCAGAGCTGTGCTTAAATGTAAATGGATTGAGTTGGATGAAACGTAGGAACAGCTGAGAGAATGATGAGGTCCTTCACTTGGGGGTCAATCAATGGCCAAGCAAACACAATCTATGGGTCTCTGTGAGGTCGTAGCCAAGGATTATTTTATCTGTTATAATTAAAAATATTGTTGCGCGTTTGCAGTGGGTCTGTAATAATGCTTCAATGTCTTATACAAACACTACAAATCAAAAGTTCAGAGTCACCTGTTGTATGGATTTTTTTCGTCTCCTTTCAATATTTACCCTGTAAACACAGACTGAAACAGTGCACTGGAGGCATTAAAGGCTTCATAGACATATATGGTTGAAAATA
>JAPZDZ010000014.1:6957481-6973419 GCA_029783805.1 Acanthurus tennentii | reverse complement strand
CTTACTGCACCACATCAAGCTTTTGTGGCTTTTAAACGGCAGTGTGGATCTGCCGTATCACTGATACATGTGGCCGACTGCATGACTTTGCAGAAAAGCTGTAATAAATCTCTAATCATTCTTCTCCCTGGTGCCCAGCTCTCAGACCCTGCAGCTTGGCACCTACCACATGTTTGCTGGCGTGCCCTTTGACTTTGCGGTCCGTGTAGACCGCTTCTGTTGGCTGCGCCTCAAATCTGCTGCTTTCACCTCAAGAATGGCCGCAAAGATAATTAATGTGCTGAGCTACAACACGTAACCCGTGGTTCTGTTCCTCACACCGAGCTGTGTTCTCCTGCATACATTGAGTCTTTATGGACATGCTTTGACCTTGTAAACATCTGTGGAGGAAAGTACGTGTGAGCAGTTTAAAGACTTGGCACATGCATGTCTCTGTGTGTTTGCCTTCTCCTGCTTTACTTCCCACTGAGTCTTGTACATCAATTATTTTGTGAAAAGAGCTTCCACAGCAAGGAGAGAAGAGCAATAACATCCACGGTGAAGCCTACCAGTTGCTGGGATGCAGTTCATGCCCTCTGTTTGGCTCTGTAGGCACTGCACATCCCAGAATTAATGCGTGCAGAAATGCAAATAAGCCACCCCTGTAAAAGTTGACATTGCCTCCTCTGATAAATTTTTCTGCTGAGGTAAGTGACAATTTAATGCAGAATTAGAAGTCACTCTCTGCCACCATTTACATCCTTAATTAGCTGTAATTTCTCTGCACCCATTAGAGAGAGAGAGAGGAAGAGAGAGAGAGAGATGGCACAGTAGAAGAGGAAGAGGTTAAGATGAGAAGGTGTTGTTTTCCCCTGGTGCCATGCTTGTGTGGTGTCTGTTTGTGTCAGAGTGTGTGTGTTTTGTATCGGTATGTCCTCCCCAGTTAGGTTGCCTTTGGTGATTGATACACGTCTTGCTTAGTCACCAGCCATTGGCACTGGGGTGGATGTAAACACTGATTAGAGGGAGGAAATGAGGCCCTTACTTTGTCCTCTGTGTCAGGGAGCACTGTGGTGGCTGTCTCTGTTTGTCTAGTTCTTTCCACCTGAGCACGTTTCAGAGGACACCGTTAGCCACGCTTTATAGCCATTATTTAGATAGCGACACAACGGGATGCTCCTTTTGCTCTTTGACTGACATGCCCAGCCATGTGCTCAGCAATTCAGTTCTCTGCATCGGACAAAGTGCCTACAAGTTTGTGAGTGCACAAAAAATGATGATGTGTCAGTTTGTATGAAGGAGAGGTTGAGCAGGGTTACCGTTGATTTGATAGGAATATACAAGTAGCAAGCAGTAATTTGCTCTCGCACCACTCTTTGTCATGCATTGTGCAGTATTTGCAGTTTGATAATTTAACAAATGTTGGTTGTATGTGTGCAAAAAACAGATAGATTCTCGAGTTTGCCTCTCCAAAATTACAAAATGCATACAAGTGGTACATTGTGCTGTATGTTTTGGGATATCTATCATACTATTTACCTGTAATGTCACAAAACATGCAAATCATGAAACCGGATACTTTCCCCTTATGAAATTATGACAAACCGTTCAATTTGGACAACAAATCGGCTCCGACTACTTTTGTGGCGCCTTATCAGGAAAAGAACAGCACAGAAAAAGTGCTGCACAGAAAAAACATTTTTCTTTCTTTGCCAGGAAAAATGAACTGTCAACATTTAATGATAGATATTTGCATTGTGATACAAATCGTGTCCTTGGCCCTAAACATAAGATATAGATCCATTTATAATGAATTCAGATAAAGTGTCCTTTTTGCATTCTCGCTCTAATGGATCTGTGGAGCCAGCGTCAGTGACCCTGGTGCAATCAACAAAAACCTGTGCCAGTGGATGATCAGACAGACATCTATCATTCCCTCTCACACCTTCTAAGACATTGCCGATACTTAGGTGCAAATATATTTTTTCAGCCAAATGTATGTGTAACTTCTGCAAGCTGACTGACTTTTTTTCATGGTTTTGTGAGAATGTGTGGAAGAAAGCGGGCAAAAAGACATTAGATTTTTTTTCCATCATTAAGCTGTGTCTGGGAGATGATGTGCTAGCCGTATGTGGTCCAGGGGAAGTATTTATAGCCCTGCTGGAATCTTGCTGTGCTGCGTTGATAGCAGAGATAATGGGAGAGAATGGGACGCAGCGAACTGTTCTAATGACACCAACAAGACAAGAGAACAGCGAGGATAAATAAATGTTAGCCATTTTCTCTCGCACATCATTTGCATTTTTTCTTGTTAAGGTCACTTATAGACTCAGACAATAACAATGAGGGGGAAAAAAAGCTCTTGCAGAATATAAAATCAGACATAACAAAAAACAGAACTATTTAGTATGCAAGTCATTGATTTTATTTCCTAATAATGTGATATTCAGTTAAAGATAGTGCCGGTTTTTAATTTTTAGCCGCTTTAATTCCCGTGTAGCTGCTTGAGTGGGTTTCCTTGTGAAATAGGGGGAATACAAACAAGATTTCACTTCATTACACAGGAACAAACTGTACAGAAATTGCACTTACTTATGGAAATGACTGTTAAACATGCACAGCATTATGTGCTCTGCCTGTGCTGAAAATGTTGGAAACATTAAACAATGAGCGTATGAGTACAGACAGTGAGCCAGTAAGTAGGACCAATTATCAAGGACTGAGTTTGAGAGGCACTGTTCCCAGGGATGATCAAAAGGGACAACTGATTAAAGAAATACATTGACCTTAAAATGAGTCTAATTTAATCAGCCACTCTTACTGACGACGGAAACGCACTCTTAATGATAAACTGACTTTCCGTCTTCTCGGAGACTCACTGTACCCCTAACTCAAACAGCAATAAAAATGCCGACAGAACCAGCTTAATTTGTTTCATTTCATACTTTCATCAGTCGACAGCAGTAGTGGCAGTAACTTTGTAAAAGTGAGGGTCATTAGTATAACCTCTGGGCCCTGTTTTGCTGCTGGAAGGTAATGAGAGACAAACAGCATGGTCAGCAGTAGGCATAAGTGCTGGGGTTTATGGGCAGTGTGTTGTGTCCCAGGTTAACACTGATGCCACCATTTAGAGCTCTGTGTTTTAGCACCCGCCTGCTAATTGAGACGACAAAGGCCATAACAATGACATTGTTGGCCAAACGGCCCTCTCTAGACCCGCGTCTGGCTCCAGTCAAGGACGTCCAGCAGGCTGTAAGTGCAACCTTGGAATTTAAGATGGTGCCGGAGACCTTATGTGTGTCTTCGAAAACAATTAGCACAGTTCAGGTGGGCCAACACACACATTCTCAGACCCTTTTCAAGTGCCAGAACTGCAGCCCTTGTTTTGTTTGTTTTACTTAACGTCACATAAACCACATCCTCCACTCACAACAATAACACATAAACGGCTCTGAAAAAAGCAAGTGGAATGGATGCTGTGTTTGTTATTTCAAAAATCAAGTTATATTACCTTATTCGTCATTTATGCTTCTCATTACACTCCGAAGCATCCTTGTAAATAGGCTGCTGCTGTAATATGAAACAACATCAATTGACACCCCATAAAACATATATAACATGTTAACAAGAGATATAAACAAGGCCAGCTGTTGAATTATCTTTGACTATCCTAAAACTGTGTTTGTGATCAATTAAGGCTCAGTCTCACAATTTCACATCGAAAACAGGATGTCTTCTGTTACCAATCTAATAATAGTAATGCATATGGCGAGTGTTTTGATTAACATAATGGAAAAATAGCCCACATAATTTATCTTCTAAGTCCGAGGGAGAGAGAGCCAGATTGGAGCCTGAGGACTCAATCCACCTCAACATATGCTGCCATTGTAAGTCTGAATGTGGAGTATCTCGAGCCTCGTTCCCATGATATTTATTGAAAAACATTTGACTTTATGAGCTGCATACTTAATGAATGCCTATCAATGCTGTGGCTCAGCAGATGAGGCTATAATTCTACATATAAGTATCGCACCCACACGTGGGTCTGTAATGTTGTTTTCTAATTGTGATTTATTCTAATTTCTAGTTTGTCAGTTCTGGTTTGAGGCCGGGTAAAATACTGGCTTGCACCACTGTTTACATCGCTAATTCGCCAGCTATTTTCAAAAATAGATTACCAGTACTAACATTTTATGTCTTCATGAGGTTAATATTTTCTTTTTCTGAATTTTTTTTGTGTACAATGTAAGAGATAGAAATCCTGATTTGTACAATTGACAGCTGGTCAGCTTAATAAAGCATCTTTCCTGCTTTTATTGCCTTTAAGAACTAGCCTGTAATATCTGTCAGCTGTTTCAATTCACCTGCCATGTAACATGAAGAGAAACAGCCTCTGCTGGGTGGGAATGCATTTTTTTTTTTTTTTATCAACCTCTTATATACACAGCTCCTGCCTGATGGGAGCTATGACTGAACAAAAAACACCTGCACAGATGAAATCACCCCGCTGTAAGGGAGCTGTTGATGTCTGGTCAAGCTCCAGTTTTATACCCAGCAAAAGACAAACATATTTCAAATGCATTGCCTGGCTTATCTTATCTTGGAAGATGGAAAACAAAAACCTCAGAAGTAAATCTCATTCATATATTTGTCTGAAACCAGATCTGCAGTTGCTACTTAACGCTAGACCATTGGCATTGTCTGAGTGATTCACCTATCAGTGGAAAGTTAGATGTATTCCACTGATTGTCTGGCTGCAAGGAAAAATCCATCTCTGAGCATCCTGCGGCTGCTGGGCCTTTTATTGACATATCAGATGGGACATTGGAGGAGAAATTGGCCTCATTTGTTTCTCATGTCACCTTAATGGCAGATCTCTTTCAAGGGGCAAAGAATTGACAGGCCCCCGGTCTCAGTGAGCAAACAGCCAAACCTAGTTTATTGGTTTCCTCTTGCAAACACTCTGCCTAATGTGGCTGGCTAGATCAGCCTCCAAAGTTGAAAAGATCCCCCAGAAAATATTAATCAAGTCCTCTGACTGATTGTCTTTGCATGATAAATTATCTGGAAAGGGACAGTGTTGCTATAGCCCAGGGACATTTATCACACACATAGGCTGAGTTGGGATTCCAGGAGAGAAACGACTGTGCTGACAGAGTGGAAGGGTCAATTAGACATTTTCAGCAGGGATGTACTGTATATAGAATCTCAGGGAGAATGGTAAGATGTTCTGGACTACATTTACTTTAAAGCTAGCAATGAATCAGTCAGTGTTTTATACCAAGGTTTCACATGATATCCAATAGGGATCAAAACAACAAAGTAACTTATGATATGACGGTATAACAGTATGTGACCACAACAATGATTGTATACAGTGATTCTGCAGTACTTGAATAATTGCAAGTCATGGCGTCTTCTACAATGTATTAGGATGTTTGTTTAACTGAAGAAAAAAAATACCAGAAAGGCAAAAAAAAAATGGAATTATTTTTGCATTCACTACATTTTAGTGTCAGTTTTGCAGAATTTGATAACTGAAATGAAATGATGTATAAAGATTGTATAAACTGTTTGCTTAGTGCTTCTTGAACCCATCTTGTCCATGCATACAAGCATTCAAATGTAATATAATAAATCTTTTGCCATAAACTGGCAAAATGACCAACTGCCAGAAAGGAGAAAAATAAGAATATATGCAGGAGTCTGTCTCTTCATATTAGTAGGTGAATCTGCATGTTCCAAACAAAAGTAAGAATTAGTTATGCCAGAGTATTAATGTGTTCCTGTATCCATAATTTGCCCCACCCCTTTTTCCTCATCCAGATTCAGATATGTCAGCTAAAAATTCAGCCGTTGTTATCCACCAACTACATCGCTGTCAATACTTTTACCAATCATTTCCCTCCTCAGCAGCGTTAGCGTCTTGTTTTCCGGCTTGATTGAAGTTTCTGTGCGTCACTTTGAAGTGAACAGGTGTCAACCTTGCACAGGCACCTCGCAGATGGCAGCATAATTAGCATTGATTCTGGCAGGCTTTCACAGGCCAGGGTCTAGATGGCCGTGACGACCAACTAACCTCCCCACCTCTTGATGGGCTACCTCTGGGACAGATCGAAGCTCATTTTACTCTTAGTGTGGCACACACTAAAGGACTTAGTAACACACACCATCTGAGGCACACAGATCCTGCTGTACAGCCTCTGAAAGAAACAACTGACAGTGTAAAATGCTCTTTAGTTGAGTAAAATAAGCCATGAGTAGTGCTTTGGCTTTTCTTAGATGTTATTGTTATTAATTAATTAATTATGTAAGTAATTATAATTTTCAGTATTGAATAAGCATGCAATTATTTTAGCTAATGATTTTTACAATCTGTGAAATTTCCAAAGTTTTTTAAAATTTCTGTTGCACCTCCCCAGAGCCCAGGTCAACCTTTTGAAGTTGCTTTTTTAATATAATTTATCATTTTTTACTTAGAAAAAGATAAATTATTTGCTGTTTAGAAAGCTGGAACCAGAGAATTTTGGGCGTTTATGCCTTAAACAATTATTGAATTAAACTGTTATTTGTCTTTATGTATTATCTATTATTTTCAGAACTTTTAATGAATTATTTTCTTTTGATCAATTGACTAATTAATCATCTAATCATGTCTTCTCTATTGCTGATCTTAGTGTAGATCAGTTTATTGATCCAGAATGAGGTTATCTTAGGTCTGTCTGCCCATTATCAGATGAAAATCATAATTTTTTCTTCAGAAATTTTGACTCTTCCTTCTCATTTTGTCAATGATTATCTTAGACTGATGGCTGCCTAAACTGAATGAATAAATTTAAGAAATGCCAAAACCAACTGTATATTTATTGTTTTATATAATGCTGATTTCCAGTTGACAGGAGAACAAATATCAAAAATGTCGTGGCATCCTTCAAAAGCGGACAGCAGGATTATTCTGTAAGTGTGTCAATGTTCATGCCTCAGTACGCCTCCTCCTGCCTGGAATTTGTATCTTGCAGATTGTATGGCGGAATAGGCCAGCCTCTGCACTTTGAAATGGATCTCATCTAATCTTATTTCACCATGTCAAATGGCAGCATGACATGCTGTTTTACTCCGTAACATTTGGTTGTAGTGAACCAGCTGACTGGGTCCGATGTGAGAGTCCCCTTGTTATTATGAACCACTTGTAACGGTGTGTGTCTGTGGGGTTGTTGTCAGAGCCGGTGGGTCATGCAGACATGTTGGCCACTAATACAATAGAGAGAAAATTGCTTCTGCGGCAGACATTTGTCGTTTGTTTTCATTCTCGTATCACAGAGTGTTCAATCATTACATAAAGGTAATATGAATCGCTAAAAGAATTTACAAAGACCTTTTAAAAACATCCAGTGTAGCTTAAATATAAAATCGCAGCTATGCCAGTCTTCCTTTTTTAAGCAACAAATTGTCAAACACAAAACAGGAATTATGATCTTCAGTGTATTTTACCCCTTTCACCTCAGTTTTTTTCCCCTTAATACTGTCAGCAGTCAGTCCTTAACAATGTGAACCACCCATGCTGTATACTGCACTGGTCAGGTGTCAGGATTCATTATATTTGGCTCAGATTTGCATAATGCAAGAGGCATCAAATTAAATTTGCATAATTTCTTTGATTACACTTGTTATTAAATGTGAGTGACATTGATTTACAAAATGGCCTGATATAAGGTTAATGGCTGATGTCACCTTCTTGCGCCTCTGTCTTTTCTCAATTATCACAAAGCTTTGTTCAGTGTGTCATTAGTGTTTCTATATCCTTAAGTAACACGGCCTTCCGCTGTATACATCCCTGCCTTCACCTCTATACATTACACTGCCTCTGTGCTTGAACCACCCTCCTATACCAAGTTTCTGTAATTATGTAAGGCAGAAAGTAATTTAAATAGGATGAACAGCCATAACATTGGTGTGCCCTGGCCCATTTAAGCACATTTACGTGAGCCATTATTGACAGACGGCTAAGTGTCATTTGTCAAGGAAGGAAGAATCGACAGGGCAAAGAAACAGAGTGAAGTAACGGTCAATCAGACCTACTTTACAGTCATAAGAAAAAAAATAGTGGAAATCTCCAGTGTTTCCATTTTCTTCCAGGAGGAAGCGTAAGATCATAATACCTATTTTCATAATAATACAAACTGCCTGTAGGCTACAAAATAAGAAGGAGGCCATACTCTGTATATCTCCGCATTGCCTGTCAGAGACAGAGGGGTTTCAATCTCTTTTTCATTTCATCCTGATAGCTCTGCCTTTTATTACAGAGGGACAGGAATGTTTCCTGAGGTAAAAAGGAGTGCACATTCCCAAGATAAAGTTGGAAGTTTACAGCTATTTCCAGCCGTAATGTATTATTCCGTTAAAGCAATGATCAGGTAGTGTTGGATGAATGGGAGATGTTCAGCACCATTACTGCCTGGCACATCAGTGAGGCATTATTACATTATCGCTGCTCTTTAGTAGGAGATTGGGTGTGTGACCGGGTTCTGAATACACTCATCCCGCTCTCCACGGCGTAAATTGCAGATTGGCTCATTGACTTCAATGATAAAATGTAAAAATTGCCAGTAAAGAGAACATAGACTCAGGTTACTCCTTAGCTGTTTGTCAACGGCAGATGTGACTCAGTTGGTGCAGAGCATGTTAAAGAGTTCCATCTCCCAGAAGTCAATGTCATTTATGCCTGAAACTGCTAAAGCAATAGCTCATCTTGTCTCTGGTGTGTCATACTACACTGCCTTTGTCTGAGATTAAAATTTTCTCCAGTGGTGGGCTAAAATCCTAAAACATCACTTATAGCATAGAGCAAAAATATACCTACAGATGTAACCAGAATATGTTTATAATAAAAAAGGATACAAATTAACATGAATGACTATTTAAAATTCTGCATATTAAAGATCTGTCAAGACCAAAAGAAAGTTATCTTTTCGCACAAATAATTAACAAATACGATACATGTCACAACATCTTTATGATAATTTGTGTTTGATAATTGACAGATAATTAATTAACTAATTCATCAAGGATCCATCCAACAGACCATGGGTTTGATGTGCGCGTTAGTGCCACATGAAAGGAAAACCTAGAAGCATTATTATTCTGCTTATTAGGCCTGGGCAGGTTATTCTGGAAATGGATACTGCTAATGTTATTTCGCATGACACTCCGGAAAAGCATTAATCCATGATAATTACCTTGGAAGGAAGCAAATAAAGACAAACTAATGGTGGGGTTGATCATCAATTTCAAACATTCGACTCAAATGCCCTACATTTTTATGCAGGAAGCGTCTAGTTGCTGTGCTTCTGCTTGGAATGCCTTTTTAAGTATATATTATCCTGTCCTTGACTGGGGAAGTGCTAGGAGAAATCATTAAAGCAAATTAGACTATTAACATCCTAAAGAGCATTTATCTTGTGGATCAATAGGCTCTCATCTTCTTTAGAGGACCCTTTGGTGTCCTAAATCCATTATGAGCCAGATTATGAGGATAGTCAATTCATTACATGCAGATAGGCCAATAATTGTTGACACCATAGGTACCAGTAATAATTTCAAAAGCACATCTTTTGCAACTTTAAAATTATCTTTAAAAACCAAAAGACGAGCATGTTGCTGTATTGAATAAATAAAAACGACTAAACGTCTTCAGCTGAATTCATTAAAGTTTTTCGCACAGTCTCAGGAGAATCCAGCCGCTCACTGAAGAGGATATTTAAATCATCCTCTCAGAAAAAAAAAAGAGAGAGTCTCTTGGCATTGATGCACTTGTCGTAGATCAAGCAACACTTCACCATATGATTTTTCCTGCTTTGCTGGCTGTGTGTGAAGATGCCATACACCGGGAATGGATTGGATATGCAGTCTACCATCACAAGATCTGCGATGCTCCAATCAACACACAAGATGTTCAGACATTCACAATTGCATCATTCTGCATTCTGCGTGCACGTGACGTCACGGCCACCTCGTTTGTGTTCGCACATGCCCACGTTTGTGTCTCTTGGATTTGTCAGCAAGATTAATCGACGCGTACATGTGTTTTTGTAACTTGGGTAACTATTTTAGGTGTCTCTTGTGTGTCAAATATATATTTAGAGTAAAGAAAAAGGAATAATCAGACATCACGTGGTCAAAGAGTCAACATACACAAATCAACAGAGCAGCCGCCTTTGACATGATGTTGATTTGATGAACATGTTGTTATACCATTATCTCTCCCTGAGCCTTCGCCAGTATGTTGACTGGGAAGGGTATTGTTCAAAACCCATAAATCTCACCCCCTTACGTCGTGCCAATAATAGCCTCAAATGGGAATAAAATGACTTTCCCTTTTTCATCAGTTGTTATGCTAAAAACTGTAACCCCAAAGTGACCGCTGCCACACATAATATGCTGCGCCGTTTGTTGTGTGCTGAAAAGGCGAGCGGGAGATCCTTCTGTTCCCCATATGGCCCCATTGTCTTGGTAATGCCGTACAATGCGCCCCCCTCCAGAGCATGCTCCTAGCCCTGCTGGTAGGGAATAAACTGTTGGTTTCACAGAGGCGAGCAGGAGGCCCGTGGACACAGAAATGTGTAAGATGTGGGGCTGCCATGCGCGTGGCCGGTCGATCCTACCCCACGGCCAGTGACAAGCCAGCTGGAGAAATAGAAAGCATTCTGTGAGCAGTGGAGGAGGAATTCTTCACCACAGCAGGATATGTTTGAAATGTTTGTCAAAGGTATTTTCTAGGCCTGTAAATAGAAAAGTGCATCCATACTGAATGTGTTAACAGCCAGTTGCTGCTATTTTGAATGGATTTTATATTTGTTCTCCCTGCTGTTATCACTCGTTTTCGAAGTGCTGTCCGATGAATCACTCTATGTCACGTAAATTTCAGATCTAATTTTGAAATTCAGTGTCAATCAATTAAAGCAGACGTGAATTTTGCATCGGTAACGATGTAAAAAATAAAATGCTGCAACGTGTCAGCTCTGCATCTATTAAGATTAATTTAAAACATCATTTTTGATTTGTGCTTTTAGACACACTCCATCAACAAATAATTACAGCAACCTCCATCAACAAATAATTGTAAATATTTTAATTTATTGATTCATTAGCTATTGGCACAGCAGTAGAGCATTACTGTAGCTGCATGCTTTGTGTGTTGTGTGAATTTTCTCTCCATAGTTTTCTATGTCTTGCTCTTGGTATAACTGAAGTTAAAGTAATTAGTCCTGTGGCTGAATAAACAATAACCGTAGTTTAGCTTAAGACAAAGACAGACCATTAAAACACCTGATGCCCTTAACCAGATAACTTCCCCTATCACTCAGTTGTCCTAAAAAACATGCAAGAAAATTGTGTAAAAAGCATGTTTTAAAGCCGAAGTTTGTCTTTAAATGTCTTGTTTTGTTGAAAACTCAAAAATGTTAAGTTAATTATCATACAATCAAAGGAAAATTTTGCCAAATTTTCAGTGAAGCTGTGAACACTCAATATCTGTTTTGCTTAAAAATTACTCTATTAATAGCTTAATACTAAAATAGTTGATGATCAGTTATCTGCCCATTAATTACTCATCAACTAATTAATTAACAGACTGATCATCCAGTTGTTTTCAAGTGAAAAGCACTCTAATGTAATGCAGTACATCCTTTTCTCATATACATGTTTTTTTTTCTCTCTTGGTATCTGGTTTACTTTCTGTCCTCCCGTCTTTGTGTCTTAATAAACAGTTGGCCAGGGCATTAATGAAAGTGGAGACGTGAACCAGGTGCGGGTGGAGCTGGAGGCTTTGGGAACATAAGGGTCACCTGGTCAATGAATATGAAGGCCCCTCTTATTATAACTTTGTCAATGACAAATAACAAACTGTTGGTATATGAAATGCTCCATTGTATCATTTTGTGGAGGACAAGGGACATTTTAAGCTTGGCTGCCTGTACACTAGCCTTTGAGCTGGCCCTGGAAAAGCTGTTTGTTTGACCCTAAGGAGTGAGAATTGACAAAGCAAGCCGGGAGCATTTGTTTCATCTGCTAAGCCATAGATTGAAAATGATTTCCCAATGCCCCGTTTGAGATCCCTGTGAAGGGGGTCATCAATTATTTCCTGATACGTGACACAATATTGTACCTATTTTACTGACCACTGCTTTCTGGTTGGTCAGATAGCATCTCTTTTATCAGGCCATTATTGATGGTGAATGGAAGCACAGTAAACAGACCTGTGGGTTTATTTCTTCTTCCTCTTTGCAAGGGTGCTTCGGTTCTGCAGGGTGAGGAGTGAGGTCAGTGACACAGAGGATGAAAGAGATACAAAATATCACACTAGCCATATTGTAAAAAGTTATTTGTCACAATGCTTTTAGAAATTAAATTGACATAATGACTTAAAAAATCTGAAAATATTTGGATTATTGATTTATTGGTTCAGTTACTTTTCAAGCAAAATTGCACTTGTTCCAGTTTTTTAAGCGTAAGGAATATGACGTCTGTTGCTTTGACAGAGAAGATATTTCGAGACACATCATTGGACCTAAGAAAATTCAGTAGCCTTCTTTTAACTTATTTTTTAAACATTTTATTAGCAAGATAAAATAAGATTATTGTAGCTTTTAATACTTAATGCTAAAATGTCCCGATTTTTGTCAATGAAAATGCCTCAGATAGCAGATATACGAACCAACACCAGTTCATTCATCCAATTTCTATTTATGTGCATCAAATAAAAGAAAAAAAAACACAACTGGAACAATTGCAAGACATTCATATACAACAAAACTCTTTTAGGCAATGCTGTTTAATCTTCATTTTGCTGGGAGAAGTGTGGGTCTGCTGAAAGCACACTGTTTTTTGAGCAAATGGAGTTCTAAATTGCTTTTTTTAAGTACCATGCGCCAGGGTAATGTCTAGAGGTACCGACACAGCATTCCGGTGGCAATGATTTATGGTGTGGGGCAGCCACAAATTGACTTGTATGCAAGAAATGTAAATGGAAGTGGGACATTTGATGGAGAAGCTCATTTCCAGCCTTAAATGTTTTAAATTAACCACACAAACTCACAAGGCAAAATGTTAATGGGCATTTTTCACTTTTTTTTTCTTCATTCTTTTCTCCCCCTTAACTTAATCTACATTACAGGTCAATTTATTATACAAACAGTAATGTTGCTCTAGATTTGCAGGGATCAATGGATTTGACAAAGGGGATTCATTTCAGGAAATAAACCTTTGAAATTAGCCAGGGAATGAGGTATATTTGAAATGATATATGTTTAGCGTGGGACGGTGTAAATTACATAAAGGTGCAACCAAAACAAAGGAAGCCAGAAAGAGACAAACAAAGACAGCCTTGCAGATTTACTCATTCTTCAAACATGCTATTTAGCACACACTGAACTGCAATTCCTTCCTGAAATACTACTTTATCTTCACTGTGCCAGTCTCACTATAACTAGAGTTCATACACAGTTCAAAGGAAAATCCTAATCCTTGCCTGACTTTTAAAAATATGAAATCTGTGTTTAATTTTTCACTAGGACTAAAAATCACAACTTCCTAACTTTTAAGCATCATTCAATCATTTTACTCAAGATTGTAGCTGGATGGAGGAGTGAAACATGGGATCAGTTTTGCCCTCAGGCCGGAGAAGAAGTGGCCTAGAGGGAGAAATTGTTTTCTAATAACAAGAGCTTCTGGTCCCCCGAGGGACAATTACAGCGTTAGTTCCCTTGTCAGAGTAAAAGCCGCTTTCAAGCTGCTCCTTTCATAATGCTATCATGTTTGCCCCTGAGATATGCCCATGGTCTTCATGTCTCTGTCTCTTTATTTCTCTCTATCATTATTGATTGAGGGGCCATTTATATTCACAGTAGGGGGTCTTAATTATGAGTGTGAGTGAGGCCAGCCAAATAGGGCTAAGTGGTAACAGGGGGCCAATGCCTCTGCCACAGGGCTCTTTACCTATTTAACATTCAGCACCTTTCTCCATGATCATTGGCAGTACACTTAAAAAATCAACGTTGCTCAGTGGAATAATAACAGACTTTGAAGTGGCTACAGTTCAGCTTTGGACCAAATTTTGGATTTTGTTTAGCGCAATTGAAAAAGATATATAAGTTCTCTCACAGGGATTGCTTTTCTCAATGAGAAACACAAACACTCCTATTCAATAGAAAATACTCACTGCTCCCAATTTTTTTTTAAGTGTGGTCTTTAAATTTGCCTTGGCTGGATTATCTACTACTAAGTGAAAAATATTTTTTAAATTCACATGTATTTGCTCTTTGGTAGTCTTTGGAATCCCCCCCACCTCATGAGAATAGCTGCGTCGAGACTTTGCCTCCTCTTTAATTTTAAATCCCCTTATGCAGTTTGGCAAACTGAGACCATCCAGCCAGTAAATGTTCTGGGTGAGTGTTAAGTCTCTACATTTCAGTCAATCGTGGAAATGAGCTCAAGCACAGCTCTTGGCGTTGTGGTAGCTTCAATCTGCGGATCACGCATAAAAAGTAAGCCCCTCATTTTACTTTGTCAGGTTTCTCACAGTGCAAATTCTTCCAAATGACATCTAGTAGGCAGTACGGTTGAATACTTCTTCTTACACAACGTGGGCATGGCATTGACTTGTTCAGTCCATCCTCTGGACACTTAAATATGTGGTAGCAGCTTTGATTGAGAAACATCTTTCACTTGTAGTTACAATTTGAAATAACTACACTTCTTTTTTTTCTGACATCTGACCTCATAGAAGACTGAGAGCGTTTAGGTTCAAGGCCTCTCTATGTGTGGCGCTGCTCAGTGGTGTGGCCACCATGGTTGAGGCGGTGGTCGAAGGGTCACATGGTGCCTGGCTCATAGGCCTGTGTATCTGCAGTCGCTGACAGGAGGACATTGTGTTCCTCCTTTTTTTTTGCTTTAACCAGTCAGCCATGGCTTACATGGTTTGTTGTGGCCCCAAGATCAGAAGGAGGAAGCTGAATAATGTCTTCCTATTCTTTAAGGGGAGGGCCACGGTTGGTTGATTATAGAATAGCTTTGACAGACCAGAGGGAACTATGGCTTTTGTCCAATTCCCCACACAAAGAAAGGTAAGTTCAGAAAGAGCTTGGGTGAGCTTTTTTAAGCAGATGCTGGCCGGCTTACTCCTCATCATGCCATCATAAACTTATAATGCCTTCGGGGACTTCCACCTTTGCAGACTGTCAAAGGACAAGTGACGCCACTCACACTCTAAAAATACAGAAAGTAATTTTAATCCAAGTCCAGTGTGAAGTGGATGAATGAATTTAGAGCTAAGATGAACAAATAATTAATCATATACGGCATTAAATGTTTCTAGAAAAGTAGATAAAATATTAAATCGTTTAAAATAGTAACTGTGTTTACCTTCTGATTTCTATTTCTTAAATTTGTGGATGTGATTTTTAGGAGTAAACTCTATTCCTATGCACATGTGCAAAGTGTGTGACCACACACATGCACACAAAGACCCGCAACCCAGACAGTCTGTGAGAATTAGCATTTCATTCAATGTAACAAGGCCCAATATGTTTCCAGAAGTGCTGCCATACTGAAACAAGTCCTTTCACAAAACAGAGCCCGAGGGCACGGGGCCGACTCCTGGGACCCCAGCAGCCTCCACGGCCTATTTGTTCAGCCGAATCTGTTATTCTGTCACAGCAGGCCTGTCACAAGTGAAATCATTTAAATGTCCAATCCTGTATTTAAGCAGACTGTCTCACCACGAGCAGATGAGCGGCACTCAGAATTTATAGCCAGACATATCAAAGGGTAAGCAGAGCAGTGTGCAACCTGGTGAAGCAGTGGTCCTGTGGGAGCTGATTTAGTGGCCCTCTCCCTTATGCAACAATAACAAACAGTCTCTCATAATGAAGACCCTGGGTATTTCTCATTATAAATTCAAATTC
>JAPZDZ010000014.1:6937155-6955766 GCA_029783805.1 Acanthurus tennentii | reverse complement strand
ATAAGGGCTTTTTAAAGGAAAGATGGCATGTCAAGAAAGTCATGTTGCTGTAGCGCCACCTATAGGCATATGCCATGATGTTTGACAAGACTGCTCAGAACTGAAAGTGCTTCTTTTTTCAAGCCAAAAAGCCAAACACCTGCTGTTACCAGCTTCTCAAATCTAAATATTTACTGTTTTTCTCTGCATAATAAGTTGAATAACCTTGAATTTTTGGATAACTGCTGAGATTTGAAGTTTTTTTTCTCAACTGTAATTTGACAATTTATTCACAAAATGTGTCATGTAAAGCAACTGTATCGTTTTGCACTGGAGACCCTGTATGGAGTCTTCATTGTAGAGACCAAGAGGACTCTGTTTGGGTTTGTGTTGGTATCAGCTGAGAGACTGAGAGGGTCGAAGACTTCACTTGTTTTACTCAGATGAATTGGACAGGCTACTAGAAGTGCGGAGGCTTCAGCATCTTGATAGCAGACTTGATAGAGCAATGGGCCGTGGTGGCACTGAACATAGGCTTACATCGATAAAATGCAGCGTTCTCTGTGTACAGTATATATCCAACGAGATGTGTATTCAGTTGAAACCATTAAAATGCTGAGAGAACCCTATAGCATAAATGAAATTGTTGTACATACTCACTGGGCCCTGACCGACAAAATGGAGTGCAAATGTTAAGTACTGCAAGATGTAAAGTACAAACACATTATGGGCAGGTATTAGCTTATAAAACACTGCAAAGCAGAGAAGAATGTGAGGAGTTCTGCACTGCTGTAGCTCTCCCCACCTTACAAACCAAGAATTACTAATTTTTTTCTTTAAAAAAAAACACTCTAAAAAGAATTTATACAATTTTGTGACATTTTAGAGTAAGCAGAAGATTGTATTTCTTACATTCTTAATCAGTCATGTCTCATCTTTCCAAAAAATACTGAAATGTTTTGTATGAGCAAGGTAGGCTGAAGGCATGAGCTTTACAACTCTTTAGTTCATGTACATATAGTCCAACTCTTTAAGTGATTACACAGAAACCATTTCACTACCATTTTAAAGTAGATATATAAAGAAGAGATCAAGGACAGCTGGGCTAAGTGTCTCAATGTAGGAGCAGACTGTGGTGATACATAAGTTTGCACAAAATTGATTCCCTCTTTCTTGGGCCATGAACTTATCAGCACTGTAAATAATTATGTGTTGCATTATTTTGCATTATTTAATATCTTCTTCCATTTGCTTGATCGGTAGAGTTGCCTCATTTACTAGCCTGATATGGCATATTTGCCAGCCCCAACCAATCAGGGAATCCTAATTGTTTTGCCCTGCAAAAATAATTGCATTTTACAATATCTTATAGAGTCTGTGCTTTTGCTACCAAGTCTCTGCTAAGAAAGGTCTTTTTGTGCTATACAGTATGACAGTCAGGCTCATATGATGGTTTTAAGTAACATGTTAGTTATGTTTTGTGCTTTATCAAGTGGAATTATGGTCCGTTTGACAACCATATATGACAACCTTGGCAGCACTATAACTGAGCTACATGATGTCCTTTAAAAATATACTTCCAACTTTGCCACACTCTTTAGTCTTTAGTCTTGAAGGGGGAATGCTCACTGATTTGTTACCACTCAGCGGTACTTTTCTTCTTAATGAATTTTTAATATCCTTAATGACAGCAGAAGAATGATGTCATTAGGGCTGGATGTTTGGAAAACGCTGACTTGAACTCTTTTGGACGACCATTTTTATAATGATTCAATATAGATTAACGCACCATAGTAATGAGCAGTTTGGCTTTGAGGGGGGCAACCATTTAAAGTAAGACCCCACCATTCATTTGGCTGTACACTTTGAAAACTTCAGTTTTTATGATCCATTATTCATTTTAGGTTGAGGGGCAGTGAAATGTCATTATGGTTTAACATCAGTCTTATCTTAGATTTAACAACAGTTAACAGGTCTTGATATAACACAGATCCTGTTTAAAAAGTACACTTACACAAATTGTGAAGCATATTCAGTCTATATCTCGTAGATGAAGTTGAACACATTTTCAGAATATCTGTGGAAAGTATCCTACAACTATCTACATCCACTAATGCTGTGATCATCTCCGGACAGAGCCGTCATGCCATGGAGGCAGAGAATTAAGATTGTGTCCTCCTGGTAATTTACCTACTGGACCTTGTGCGCTGGTGAAGTGTGAATCAATTTGTAAAGGATAGTTAAATTTCTATAACAACCTCCCCCTTCTTCACACTTGACTATCCCACATCAGCTATTAAAAATGAAAAAGAAAAAAAAAATCACGTGGCGTCTTATGAAGATGATCAAGGGGAAGGCCACTCGCTGGGAATGATAAAACGACTGGCTGCTCTTTCACCCTCTTTTTTGCTGAATGGACCGACCTCTCCGTCTGTGTACTGTATGTGCATATGACAGGCACATGCATTAGGCCGAGAGATAAATAAACAAGCCCGGAATATAAAATGAATAAAACAAGAAGGAGGAAGCAGGCTGGCTAGGACACTGATATCCCTTGGCAAAATGTTTTATCATATTCAGCAAAGGAAGAGCCTTTATTTTATTGATTTAAAAAAAATCCCAGAGGCACTAAAAGGAACAGGCAATGATTAATGTCCCTCTCAGAAAAAGAAATTATATGGAATAAATTAAACTACTGCGGCAGCAAATTGAAAAATAAGGATGTAAATGAGGTTTGAATACTTAATATCTTATAAAGAAAAATAGTCAATGAGGCCCAAAAATGATGAGGGATTGCCAAAGAAACATAATATTAACTCTAATGACTGAGGCTAGATTTTCTGTACTGTCAGAATTTACCTGTCACATGTGATTTTCTGGCACAGACATGAAAAATGAGGGACAGTGTTTGGAGCCAATGAAGGAACTCACCCCTTTCTCAGTGGAACAAATAAGAACTGAAATAGATTAAAGTGGCATTAAGGATGTAAAATGTCTCTAGCTTTGTCTTGATACTTTCTTGTATTACACTATACATCCATGTTAAAGCTCGAGATCTTTTAAACAAAGCCTGAACACTACATCTGTTGTAATGCCAGCAAATGCTTCATTGTAATCACACATCAGCCTATTACCATCACATGCAGGTTAGTATGTGCATCATTGGAGTGCATTATGTTCATATAAGGAGCTAATGTTTATCACAGACTTCATCTCCAGGCTCCATCAAACCTAAGAGCACGTCTTTATGTTAACGCAAATGATCTGCGCTTGATTTATCCAGCATCATGACGTTTATTTTTCTCCCGCTATCATCGGAAAAGGTCAAGCTGCTGAAAGACAGCTCCGGCAATATTTGTCATTCGTACGTTTTTTTTTTTTATATCGTCCTCGTCGCATTCACATACTCTCAATTAAGTCGCAGCGCAATCTGGAATCAGTCATTACTCCAGCCATCGTTCACATTGCGGTAAACTCTGCACAATGCCAGCTAAATGAGAAGAAAGCCGAAAGCAAAAGAGAGAGAAATTGCGAGAGAGAGAGAGAGAGAGATCTGCTGTTCGCTATCAGTCGAAGTCGTTGTAGAGTTGGCCCCCGGTCCTCCCCATCCATCAGAGGTGGGGTAAAGATGAGAGAGTGAGACGGGGCCTGGGGAGTGGCAGTCGGGTGCTTGCATTGCACCCCATTACTTCAGATGGATAGCAGAGGGGTGCTCCACATTAAACACTGTTCCCTCAGTCGGAACCTTTAATTATAACTCCTCAGTATCACTTACAGCAGCCCAGCACAGATGTTAAAAACCTTTTGCGGCTTGGTTACCCCACCTTACTTAATCTCAAGAAGGGGTGAAGATACAGATGGCATATCAAGAGTCTGAGGATATGCTTGATCTCTGACAGCACAAGTGGCTTTTCCTGTTGGGGAGGGTGGAGGTTCTGTGTTTGTGTGTATTTGTGTGGTAAAAAAATTTTTTTGGCATATTTCGCAGTGAGTCAGAAGTTGCGAACTTGCCATAAAAACTGTTGAGGGATAAAATGCATCGGAGCGCATTCTGTCACTAAAGCGGCGCAACCAATTCAGCAGGGAGCATGACTCGTGCTCTCAGGTAGGGAGGGGGCACTGTAAATCAGTGTGCCTATGAGCAGCTTTGTTTACATATTACACTCTTTACTCTAGTCTGAAGGGTTCAGCAGCCCTTATATCACTCTGCCTCTGTGTATGGCTCATAAAACTAAAGAAGGCATATAACGCTGGTGTGGTTTAGCTGCTTCAACAATGTGTTGTGGCATCATTGTCAGTGTCAGAGCTTCACATGTGAAAAACATCAAAGAATATGTTGAATTATATCCCCCATCCAAGCAAAGAAACAGAAATTTTACAACAAAATTTAGGAGATTGTTTAATAGCTGTGTTAAATAAAAAGTTGTTGCTCCTCTTTAAGAATACTTGTGTGACCTGAAGAAAAAAAAAATCCCCACTTCACATTTTATTTAGAGAGGTTAATATACAGGATTTCCTTTTTTATTGAACTTTGGCGTGTGCTGTTCTACACAGACACACTCATTAAAAAAAACCCCACCAGAATTACTTCGCACAGTCACCTACATTAAACCAAAGAGGTAAACCCATGGGCAGAGAGCAGCAGTACATCCTACCTTTGCACTCAGATCACTGTGTTTGAATTACATTATACCACAGAGCATTACTGTATCTCAATGGGTACCCATTTAAAGGCTGTTACTGGGGTACAATTTAAAGCGGTGCCTTGGCAAATTACCACAGCTGTGATAAGATACTGCAGAAAAATACAACTCAGGCTTTGTCTGTTGCCGTTACCACTCCATCCGATCATCAAGAGCATGCTGCACACCTGCCTCTTGCATTTACGATAGCATGCTCATTTCAAAATGCAATAAATTACATCTGTGTAATCTTGTAAAAAATGACTTATTGCTGTCACCTTCACATTGGCAATTACAAAAACTTCACAGTGTATTCATAACGTCCTACTCAAAACAATTTTAAAGGGTTTTACTTAATTGCACATCCATGCTTAATTGTATTTACACTACCAATGCAGAGTTCTATTGGATCAGTATCAAGGTCATAAAACTTGGTTGTTAACTTAGACTTCCAGACATGTTGCTCACAAGTCTCTCATCCAGCTGATTTTATTACGCAGGATCTAATTAATTGACCCCTCTCATGCTCTTTTGTTGTCACGGGTCGCCTGTAAAACACTGTCTTCGGAGGTGATTTTATATGGGCCAGGGAGTATTTGTGTCAACGTCAAGTCAGGCCTGGATACAAGGTGCCACACTCTAAAGGTTTGGTAAGTGTGATATCCTGACACGGAATCCATTTCCTTGAATCTATAAGCCTTGCCTGAGTGACTATGTATTATGTGAATAGATAACTCCCTCTCTCTCACCCTCTCTTTCCTCTATACAAACATTCATTGCTGATGGTGCATGCATGATACCTGAGCAAACACACCAACAATGTGTTGCAACAACATTTCAGTTTTGCCACGTTGCCGCTGTGATGCAGATGAACTGTCAAAATGTTTCACAATTGGTTCTTTTGCATTAAAGAATAGTGTTATCACTCATGTAAAGCGATGGGGCCTTTTGTGTAAAACTGCCAGTTATTTCTGTTCTGACTTTTCGCTTTAACATAGATACAGCGCATGTATAAAATGATAATAAGGCCACAGCTTGTTCAGTAGTTACAGTTATCAAACAGGGGCAGAAAGCAGAGTTCACATTATGCTACCATAACCAAAGACCAATGAAAATAAAAAAATCACATCTTGTTAAAATTGTTTGCTTAACCATAACCCCACTTTTAAATCTCAATAATCTAGTAAAAAAGGTTTTGAAAAAATATCCAGGAAGATATATGTTCTTTATTGTAGACACTGCTGATACATATTTTATATTTCTTATATGTGGTCTTGAAGTAAAAATATTGCATTTGATGCAGTGTCGACAATTTAAACAAGTTATTTATTCAAGCATTAGTCCTGAAAAGTGAAGCAGACTAACAGCATTTTTAAAGTTTGCAATGTTTGCAAGGTGGACATGATTTTATAAACTTAATGTACTGTTTGGTAAGTAATCTACACTGTATCAATGCATCAGATTTAATAAACTGATCAAATGTTTTACATGTAGAATTCAACATTTAAACAGTGTATCTTTGGATCTTCCATTAGCCCAGTAATATCTTTCATTTGGTGGACATTTAAAACATTATAAAAAAAACAAAACATTGTACAGGATGAAAACACCCGTGCAGATATTGACTGATGTGTTCTTGTTGTGGCACTGGTAATATTGTACACTGTAGAGGTGACTCTGCTGCACAGCACTGGAATAGAAAACTTAACTTAACAGACCTATGCATTAAACATATTGTAGAATACAGTGTAACATTCATCACTGTCAAGGACAGAGTTTGTATAAATTTAAATGCACTGAAGCGTTCAGAGCATTTTTTTTCTCCTCTTCCTTTGTCTATGGGAGGTAGTATATGTGTATCACTATCAAGCAGCCTTATTTTTTCTAACACTTCAGAATTAAATATGAAGACTTCAGCAGCATAATGTTCTTGTTGTATTTAGCACAGGTCACATTTAAATTATTTACAATTAGCTCAAGTATTAGGGCTTGAATACTTTGTCTCAATGTGACTTGGAGTCAATTCAATAAAAACCCAAGCAAAAGGAATTGCATTGAGATTTGTGGGAATAGCTTGTTCAAAGATGTAGCCTAGTTTAAAACCAATCATGGCCCCGAGTGCTGAATGTATTGGGAACCAAGACATGGCTGTGTAAGTGCCTGACAGTTTTAACATTAAAATAAATTGCCTAACCTTTCCAACATCCTGTGACAAAAACAGGAAAAATGAAAGATAATGGGATATTATTCACTGAGGGCTCCTATACATAATAATGATATCATCAATAATGGTACACTGAGGCTCATATACCAAGGCTCCTGTGGCTTAAAAAAACATTTAATGGAATTACTTATTTTGAATCATCAGTCCTAGTCCGGTCTTTAGCTGTTAGAATGAAAATGGAAGAAAGTGGTGTATAAATGGAGAAAGGGAAAATATTTGTCGGTACGAGTGAAAGAAAAAAGGGCAGGAACAGAGACAGAAAGGGACAAAGAGCAGGAGAATGTAACGTGTTATAATTCTTTGAGGACTGTTTCCAACCTTCAGCCGTGAGTCAATTTGCCAAATAACACAAGCAGAACCACACAAAGGAGGCACATCAGTACCGGCTTAAAGTACATGGCAGTAAGTGGGCAATAGACTTACAAAGTATTGCAGCGCTCGCCTGACAAATGCAATAAACAGCATTATCCTTCAGAGGCGATGCTGGTGGTGGCGGCTTTGCTCCACAGCCCTGTGCCCACCTCCTCCTCGCTATGGAGGCCAGGGACAACACACAACACTTGGGAGAGATGGGGAACAGTGGGGGTAGTGGCGCGTGGGGTGGGACTGGGGAGAGGGGGGCCTTATGGGTGGGGGGAAGAAAAGGAGTTACTGGTAGACCGAGACTGGCACCGACATGTGGGGAGGTGTGTGTGAGGCAATCTACAGAACAAATGAGGGCACTATCGCCTGTCATATTTCACATTTTCTTCGTTCTAAATAAGACAAAGACCATGTGAGCAGAAAGCTCTTAGGAGGCATAAACAGCTGGAGAATGCTGCACCTTCACTGCACTGTGACCCACGCTGCAATAAATCTGTATAAAAGTGATTATGATGAGGCAAAGTGATCAAGCAAATGAAATATCTGGGCTTTAGCATATAACTCAGTGAGGTGAGGTGAGCTTTATAGCCCTTGCTCTAGGGGAGCCATACCTTGCATGTCCTGGGCAATTTGCCTCTCTTATTGCATGTTCTGTCTTTAGTCAGAAAGGGTTTGGCAACTTGAGCGTTGCATGTTTTAAAGGGTACTAACGTTGTTGTTTAGATACTAAAAGACGGTAGAAAATATGATTGAATTAATTTGCTTTTAGTGTTTTGGAGCTGGATGAATTTCTATTTCTTGGTAATATCACATGCAGTTTACTCTAAAACAAATTTTTCACCCAAGGAGAGACTTAGTCTACCAGATAACTGGAACATAAAGTAGCTTGTCCTGGATCTAAGCTGGTTGAGCCCTGAGGAGCTTCTTAGGAAATAAAAATTGGAACTCTAATTTTTTTTGTTGTTATTTTAAGTGTTAAAAAATATACAACCTGATTTTGCTTTGGTGCCTTTTAAAGCACCCACGTTGAACATATATTAAAACATATTTTTGAATTGTCAGAGATCATAAAATTTTGTTGATGCACTTCTAAATTGAACTTGAGGGCAGTCCAACAAATTTATAGTTTATAAACAGCTCTTAAAATGTGGAGATGCAGCATTGGAGAATACTAAAGCAACAATTTTTAGACAACAAATTTGGAGGATATTTTTTTCCTTGTTTGTTTTTGACTTTTTTTTCTTATAAAAAATTGGGGTTTTAAGTAATTCTCAATTTGTGGAATGTTGTACCAAATTTTAGAATATAATAACAAACATTTTTTTTTTATACTGTGTCAAATTCAGTGTTTTGGGGGATTAAAATGAAGGATTTTAATTAATTCTAAAGCTTTTTGTTTTTGTGCAAATATGCACATTTCAGGATAAAGGTGGTGATTAGGTTGCTGCTGCTTTCAGTGGTGGGTTCAAATCCTGACCTAAAAAAGCTGGAACCAGCCTCGACTTGGATGCCGTCAGTTCAGCCACTCGGTGTCCCAGCTCTTTGTGCTGCTGAGTCTATATAGTGATGATCTAGCAATGATAACTGGATCAATACCTCCAGCCATGTGGACAGCCGGCTGGGAGCTGCTTCACTACCCTCGCAGGCGACCGAGTTGCAAACACCTCACCCCACCACCACCACCACCACCAACCCCCCCTCAACCCCTCCCGCTGAGACTGTGAGCTTCACAACTCCTCTGACACACTTCATCTTATAATTTGATCAAGAAAAGTGTCACATTAAGCAGATCTTACGGTCATAAATGAGAAATATGTGGATTTTATGATCTGTAAATGAGTGCTCCTTCATGGATGGTTATTTTAGTGTCAAAATATATTAAATACATAGGAAGGAAAGTCTGTGCCTGATCACTGACTCCATAGTCAGCACTGCAACGTAGTTAGTTGTTTATCTTGTTATGGTTTCATTTACTTTAAATAATCATATTTATTTCATTTCATCTTTAAATATTTTAGAAAAACCATCTCAAGAATAACAAACATAGATATTAAAATAATTCATCATAAAAACTGACCCTATACAAGTGTGCTGGGAATAAATGTGAACCAGCAGTATAGGTAAAACCAATGAGATGTTACTTGTAGAGGAATGAAATTGGTTAATACAAAGGCATGTCCGTAATAACAATGTCCTTTCTCTGGTGACAAAGACAAAGTGCCTGCGTTTGGAGCGTACAAGCGCAAGAGACAAGTGATGGCTGAAGGTAGACTTTGGGAGAGCATTTGAATTTCATGTCCAAGAAGAGGCAGCCCATCATTAAAAAACCCTAATTTCTGTGTCAGGTAGAGTTACAGGTAATCGATCATCTTGTCACACCGATTTATTTTTTTCTGCCCGTTCAAAGTGAATTCTACTTCTTTCCAATTAAACTTGTTGCTGAAAAAGAAAATGTCTCTGGCTATTAAAGGCACATTTGCCATGTTAGGTCTTTTTCCACCAAAGGTAATTTCTGAACATTTGAAAGAAGGGAGCCCAAGGGAGGCTGTGGCTTCCAGGCAATTCTTTATGTGGACCTTTTGAGGTAGTCGGACATCTATTAATGTATGTGAATAGTTTTAAATAATGTGAATAGATCTTCTTGACTGACACGTGAACAACAGAGAAATTGTAATTTTACATTTTCTGCACAATTTTTTACAGATTTCACTTTTAGTTCATAATCATAATTTTTACATTTGTTGCTAAATGCAACATTTAAGGTGTTTAGATAGATCCTTAAGCGAGTTGTTTCAGTTTTTATTTACTATATTTTTAAAAGTGATAACAAGCAAAATTTCAGTAATCATTAATAGTTGTTACACTGTTAATCTAGAAGTTACTCAAAAGTAAGTTAATAAATTTAACATATTCCACTTAACTTGTGTTCACACAATGAGGTTAAAGTGCTGTTTTACCAAAGGACTGACGGGGGCTTTACGTATCAAAAAGCACTTATTTTGGAGAGATTGTCCCCCCCTCTGACAGCTTCACTCAACCTGACACTCCTGAACAGCGGCTCTGGTCCTGACAGTGTGTGCCACCAAGGCACTGGGATATGTCTGCATAAAAGCTATTTATTGGTACATTTCTAAATGGTAACGCTTGTCAGCTTCAGTTTCTATAAAGACCCCCTGCTCGCAGAGGGGGATAAAATGCCTTTGCTGTTCTGGGGAAAATACTCCTCCGTCCCTGACAGACAGTGACAAAAACGAAAAGCCACTGCTAGTGGCCTCTGCTACTAGCACTGAGGTTTCACATGGGAGCTTGTGCTCCTTTGTCCCTGGGTCTAATTTATTTATGTGGCTAATCTTCAGGGGGTGGAGCGGCCATGCTCAGAGGTGTGTCATTTTACAGGGGGGACCCACCGGACGGATCAGTGACCTTGCAGAGACTTTGCTCGTGATTCATTTCAATTAGTGCACAAAATATGTCTTAGCTCACAACCACATAAACAAGGATTATCAAGGGATACGTCTTCTTCCAAAAAAGTTTGAAAAAAGTTCATACTGCTGTGCATTACCTGTCAAATTGGAGCCCTTAATTCCTCTCTCATCCATCATTTACACTCAGGAGACTCTCAGCAGAGTAGTTAATCAAATTACTTAAAATAGTTAATGAAAGTAAATTTACAGTTGACTATCTTTGACATTGTAGTCAGGTTTAACGTGGCATAAGAGCTGCATCGCAGAGATCCCATAAGATTCGGTGTCAAAACCTAGACTGCATTCATCCTTACCCAGCAGCATTTATTTGGACAGAGGTGCAATGGCAGCAGAAAAAGAGTGGAGGAGATGGAGCCTTGATTAGCAGCAGCCTTCCCAGCATGCTCTGCTATGACAAATGACTGACTTCGAACAATATCTAAGGCGATCAGGATAAAGTACCAACCATTTCAAGGCTCAGCAAAATTCTAATTCTAATTAGACTTTGCGCCACACACCAAATAAAAATTGTTCCCATGGCATTTTGGCCTATCAACTGTTTCTCCTATCACTGAAACAAAACGAATAAAGAAAATGATTAAAGTGATAACAAAGGCATAAAATTTAAATTATTGAGGCACCACATCTGGGATCTGTATGTCACTGCGCTCTCCATTTTCACCCTCTCGTTCAGCTCTCCATTCTCTCTGCATGAGAGAGACTGCAAAACAGAGGGAAGCCGGGAAAAGGGAAAGAAAGAGCAGGAAGAAATTGTAACATTAAAAGGTAGAAAGCGAGAACGCAAATAGGCCTTCAGCTTTAGCGTTATTAATGACTCTTCAAAGATCTCCGACTTTTCCAATCTCTCAGAGAAGCGCATGAAGGAGTCTGCAGATGAAGCTGACCTTCAAAATGTTCTTTGGTCTTTAGTTAAGAAATTCACTCGCCATTATGGCATCATTAAGGAAACAAGGATAAAATTACTCCATGGTTAATGGCCTATAGGATCCCCCACCAAAATTTGTTTCAGATCTAATAAAACTGTGCTTAACACACTCGAATGAATTATGAGGACTGTTATGCAGGGTATTAAAATGTGGAAAATAGATTTTCGAGAGTTTGGAGGACTGGACTTTTCAAATCAGATGGTAGAATGGGATTTTCCAGGCAATAAATTCCACCATGTCTCAATTTAATTTCTTTCAGCTCTTAAATCTGAATGTATGATTTATAGCGGTTTTGATCATCTTTAAAATACACTTTTCACTGTGGCTAACTTTGCTATTTTCAAGAAGAATAAACTCAAGTGTGCACTCACATGTATAACTCTACATTCTTTACATGAGCAGATTAAAACAACCTGTCCTCAGACAGTGTTTTGCTTATTAAGCTACATTTAGAAAAGCTGATAACTTATCATCAAGACCTGGACTCAATAGGGGTTTGCACTGAAATTTGCTTAACATGCTGTTGAGAGAAGAGATGCAGAGCTGGTTATTAGCATATCGCATCAGAGAAGAAAGCAGGCAGGAAGCTGTTATGGAGAAAAATGAAGCTGCAGGCTATTGAGGCTCTTCATTGTCTCATATACAACCGCACCGCAAACCTGCAGAACTGTGTCATTTCCACCGCTTATTACCTGCTATTGTAATCCAGACCTCGATGCCATTGTGAAATACAGACTTATTATGAAAAGGGGGAAAAGTTAGCCCAAGATGGTGCCACAGAGAGGTGGTTTGTGTGGTAATGGCATTTGCTCTCTTTAAACTTTAATCTTTCCTATTAATTCCCTGCAACTGGAGAATGTACGAGAGTTAATGTTCCATGAACGTGTTTCTCACTCCGCAATCTCTTCAAGCTAATTACCTTCAGGTGCTAAATGGTGGGAAATTGCCATCCATTTGGATGAGAAAAATTTCACCTCCTGCTCCCTAGTGAAACATTTTTTTGCCGGGCACATTAAGAAAAAAAAGGGGAAAAGAGGCAGGCCTCCACCAAGGTAAACAGTGGTCATAAAACTACCTCTTCCTGGTCTTTTCTTTCCTCCTGCCTGAAACAGGAAACCATAGTCCCTCTCTCCCACCACATTGCCTACTGGTGGAGGTCAGGTAGAGGTCAACAGGTGCTCCTCTTGACAACGGAAATTCAGAACAGATGTTTGATTGGCATGAATCATCTAAACTGCCCATTAGAAACTTATGATGTGAAAGGATAGGACTCCTGGTACTAGGACACTTTTTAATTTGAGGTCCAAACAGAAAGGAGATCTTGAAGTTGTTGCATATTTAATTAGACTTCAATGCTGCTGTGTCCAGACAACACTGCAGATGTTTGGGCAAGAATCATAAATTGTCAATCTGTTGGCAGACAGCGATGCAGTTTGTATTAAACCTTAACGTTCATTTGAGGCAATTTCCTTGGTTTAAATTGATAGTTTAAGTATCATTCTTGATATTTATACCATTTTACCGTATTCAGTAGCTCGGTTACTGAGATGTGTATTTATAGTGAAATAATCCAATTTTATCCAATAGTGTAATTTTTTTAACCAAATTTCTGGAAAATAAGTAAAAGAAAACTTTGATTAATCTCACTTCCAGTGCTGTTATGTAGATATTAGCAGCCAGTACATAACAGCAGTGTTGCTAATTCTCCACATGCAGTTGCTATGAAACCATTGCAGAAAAAGAGGGCACAATGAAATGATGGAATAACGGAAAACCCTAAATTTTGGAAAACAAAGAAGTATTGCTTCCATGTTGGTTTTGTGTATTACCTTTTAAAAGGGTTTCTAGTCTTCTCCTAATCACTTTATGCACACTGGAATATGCAAAATCTGTTACAATTACACCTTTTCCCGTTTTGCTTTGATCAAGTTTACAAGCTTTTCGACCTCAGACAAGGCTTTCCTTATCAAATTTTGTGCGTTTCCATTCATTTATTGTGCACAGACTATAAATGTGCCTAGAAACAATAAAAACTGGTGAATGGAGATGCACCATTTGTAAATATTTAGTCATTTTTGTGCACATTGTAGTTAATTGCTGGCATTTTGCTAATGGGGATCGAACCACTGTGAAAGCCTTGAACACTGAGTCCATCCAGCTACATTCAGCCCCCTGTGAACTCAATATGAAACCCTCACGGTGCAGTTCAGCGGGTTCTCAGAAAGAGTCAGGAAGATGCATCATATGAGGGGAGTAAAAAGGCCAGCTGGGATGGGTGGGCCACATTGTGATCACTCACCTTCATCCCTGATTTGTAGTCATTATCCCTACCAGCGTTTGAAGATCAAAAACAAGGACAGGGAGAGTGATGGGGGACAGAGAGAGGCAGCCGGAGAAAGAGAATGGGGGAAATGAGTGAAGGAGGGAGGGACAAAGAGACGGCTGGATGTGTGTGTGTGTGCGTCTGTCCCAGTGACTGCCATTTGCCCCTGTTTGGTGGATATAGGAGTGTAGGTGGCAGCGATGTTGGGGAGTGGGTGGGGTTGGGAGGAGGGTGGATAAGGGTGATAGCACCTTAAAACCAACCAAGCTGCAAAAGCAATGAATATTAAATTCACGCCTAAATAGCTGGGTCTATGTGAAGCATTACTGTATTATAATTTTAGATTTGTCACCGATGGGATGCAGGTTTGAGTTGGAACAACAAGGCCCGTCAGAGCAATCTTTACTCCTCTGATAACGGCACAGCTGTAAATTGATAATCTTATCATGAATTATTATGACTTTGGCTTTTGGTGGTCTTGCAATTGGACAAATGCTAATAAAGTGTGTGTGTGTGTTTTTTTGTGCTGGGAAATGTGATAAGGTACGACAGTAAAAATAGGAACATATAACAATTAGAGGCAAATATAATTTCTCTTTACCCATCCATGTCTCAGGCAGAGTGTAAACGTTGAAGGACTCCCATCAGGCCATTGTATAAATTAGCCAAACCCTTACTGTGCTGAAATCTATCCCCAACTGTTTGAGTGAGAAAGCAGAGATTTTTCCCTCCTTTTTTAGATTTAATTATCTTTTGTTGTTCTTTTTATCTACCTTCAAGGATTGTCCTCAGTGGGGGGTTAAAAGAATGGGAAGTGGAAAAGACGAGGGGGGTGTCTGATAGCGAGCGCTGGGTATGTAGGGCTAGTTTGTCCTCTGTTTGATCTGATTCCTTACAATGACACAGTGGGAAATTAAATATGAAACCGAATTAAAACCACTACTTAATGAACAACGGGGAAACAAAGTTGGCTCCCTTCCAAATTAAGCGAAAGTCTAACTTCTCCTCAGAGCATTATCTCTTTAGTTCAGCTTAGTCGGAGGTAATTTTCCCTTCATTTAGACACAACATTTAGGGAAGTGTTTGATGATTTGAAATAAAAATCCCAATTTCAAACCATTTATCCTGCTAATATGAAATCAACACTGACTTTTGATGGTTTCTAGTGTAAAATGCAGCAGTTTAATTACTCCCTTTTATTTTTTGTGTGATGTGTTGGAGGTGTGTTTTCCACAGTGGCAAGCCTTCCCACATATTGATTTAATAGACCTTCTGAAAGAGCTTTGCTTTTCTCCTTTGAGAGAAACAACACATGTAGAACATTAGCTGAATTGATGTTGTTAAATAATTTAGTATCAAACTATACTGTTTGTGCAGTCATTCAAGTAAAGGCTGAGGTACAGTACAGATTTTAAGCATCGCTATTGGCTGTTCTGTTTGTTTCTTCTCGTTCTCTACTTCTGCTACTTTCTTTATATTGCAGCCATCCAAAAAATCTGGCTATACCTGGGCTTTTATTAATTTTTTGCTTCATTAATATTTGAAAAAAATGTGTGTGTGTTAAAGGTTTGTGTGAATTCAGGATGATTAAAATGGGTGTATAAACATAATCAAATACATTAGTTAAGGGTGTAAATTTCAATTTTTCCTTTACTTTTCCGCTCCAATAACATTGTTCTACTTGTAAACAAATATGCAGATTGTTTTATTTTTTGACAGGTGGTAATAAGAAAGGGAAATTATTTCAAAGTGCAAGAATACTGAATGCCACTAAAAAAAAAAAAAAAACCGCTGCCAATTGATGCCTTTGGCAGGTGGAGCTGCTCCCTCGCCAAACTGTCACCATTTAGGCCCCGATAACGCAGGTAATTGCATTTCCAGAAGAGCAGGAGCAGATGAAACATGCTGTGGACAGATACTGCTGGCACACTGGCCCCTTCTGTTGGAAAATTTCATTTTTCCACAAGGAAGCCATGAATGCTAAGGCTGAATCCAAATCCGTTTTTCCGCACTTTATCAGTGTGTGGCCCACCAAGTGGGGAGATGGAGGTAATTCATTCAGCTGAGACTCACCACCCTAATCCAATTTCCAGCCTCCCCCAGCAAGAGATAATTACAAGTATTAAAGCTGTTAGGACAGGGGGGAAAGGGCCCTCTCTCTGAAACTCTGCTGCAGGCCCTGCAAATATCGACTGAGCGGGGGGATTTCTGCTGGGAGAACTCAAGCTAAGGTATTGTTCAAAACTAAGAAAGTGTGTTAACTAATGAGGCAAAGGGAATCTCAAGGTATAAAAGGACACCCATAGCCACATGTCATTACAGACCCCAGGACTTTTTTTTTTTCTCTTTTGCCTCGTGCATCACTTAAGCCTGCACGAACAATTGGTCATTTCATGTGTAAAGACAAGTCGGGGTTCCTGCACAATCAGTATGCATATAATAGTCCTTGGAATGTCCCATCGCTTTTAGTGCCATATGAACTTCAGGATCATATGTACTGCACTTCACTATCGCTCCAGCTCTTTAAGAAGAGCTCTAAAGTCAAGAGGTGACACTTTTCTAGTTATTTATACGCTAACAGCTCTTCTAAAACTGTTAGAAGTGGACACACAACCCTTATCAGAATCTCTAAAGAATCTCGCTTTTCACTTGGTTTGTTTGTGTGAGTCCCAGCCACTCCAACCTTACAGCCATTTGTAAACTATACCTTTTCATGTCTTTAAAGCCACAGTGGAGGACTGAGGTTGGAGCAGCACAGAGGATTTTTTTTTTTTCCCAAACTTCGACTCCTCAAGGAGCGGAAGCTGCAAAAAGCTCTAATTAACGGAAGCAGAGACGCTCCTGCACTCTCCCATTCAGCGCTCCACAATAGACAAAGCTATGAAGCAGAACAAGGAATGGAATATTGAAGGAATGAATGGAAACGCACCCAAATAAGAGACCCGACAACACCCCTGTCCACTCTTAGTCTCTGCACTTTATTGTGTATCTTTGTTGAAGAGGGTCTGCGACAGGCGACCCATTCTCTATCAATTACTAAAGATCAAAGAGGCGAAGAGGGGAGGCATGAAAAAAATGTGCCACTGAGTTTTTATATCATCCCAGACTACTTTTCTATGAAGTAGGTTTAGTCACATACAAATAAGGACTGGCTTGTGCCATCAAGCGCTTTTTCTGAGGCTATCACATGAGCTTCACAAGCCTCTAAATATGTTCCTTTACAGTACAGTGAGAAATTAAACTTTATTAAACTAATCTGTTAGTGGAACATAAGAAAATAACTAAAGTACTGCATCAGACAGTCTTAGATGTGCTTGTATTAACAACAAATCACTTATTCCTTGGCCTCTTACCCAAACTCACACCATTGGAATAAGTGTAAAAGTTTTTGAGAATTTCAGTAACTTGAAGATGTACTGACAGTATATTACAAACAAGCAAAATAAATCCAGACACTGTAAAACAAATTCTCTTTAGTCAATATTAAATGTTGTGTTATTTTTATACTCTTGAAAAACTGTCATGTTTCTGTCCTACAAGTGACAATACTTTTAATTTGTCAGTCTGATGTTCAACACTTTTCCATTTTTAGGTGTTACCGTATAATTGATTCCACTTTGACAACACTGTTTTCCGTAACTCACACTTTAGAGGCTTCCCACAGCTCCATGCATATTCATACCATCCATTTTAGAGAGGTGCTAATCCAAGTTAATGAGACTCAAACTAGTGCTTTCCTCATTACTCTTTTGGTGTGTTCAGGCTCCAAGAGGAGTCAGTTATCCCTATGTGGATGATAATGGTAAGAAATTAGCTTAAAATGTTTCGGCAATAGGCTCCATTAAAATAGATTATAGGAATGCAGTGTTTTTCTCTATTGAATAGTTAAATTCTGCTTTGACCTAAATTTAACAACAGTTAAGTGTGAGATATTAATAAATAGATGTTAAAGAAACACTGTTAAATCACACAAATAGGATTTAAAAAGTAAAGTAAAATAAAATATAAGATGAAAGGGGGACGGTCATTTCAGCACAGCTCCATCTTGATAGTCCTAACTTTAATTAAATAGAAAGCTGTTGCAAATAGAAAAGTATATTGTCGTACAGTAAACAGCTATTGCCTTTAAAATAACTGGGTATCACTAATTGTCCCTCTCATTTAAAGTAAACATTAGGTGGGTCCAAGAGTGGTATATACCTTATATTGTTGCTGAAGGGTATAGAAATAGTCTCGCTGTGCAGGTTATGTGAAATTGTGACATACCTATTCTTTACCAAGAATGTTTATTGTTGTTTGTGAGCTTTATTTCCTTGAAATATTACATATCCTCTGTGCACGGGGAAACTGCACCGAGTCTTGTGTGAAGTTTTTAATATGTCACAGGCATAGTGCTGTTTGGAAATGCAGTGTATTTTACTCAGCCCCCAATAATCTATTCTGTTCAGCCAAGCGCACACATTGACAAATGTTTCCAGCATTAGGTATTTACCTAGTGGAATGTAATGGATGTAAAGAGTTTGAAAATGCCTGGCGCACTAACAGCATGGGCAGTAGCAAGACTATCTGGACTGAGGAAAAAACACACTATTCAAAACAGAATCAATGGTTCTGAAGGATGGTGTATGT
>JAPZDZ010000014.1:6877159-6894321 GCA_029783805.1 Acanthurus tennentii | reverse complement strand
CTATGGCTTTGACTACAAGAAAATACTTGTTAGTTGTAAAACTTAAAAAATATTCTCCATCTCTTAACTTAATTTAAATATATGAACATTAAAAGAGCAGCATTATAATTTAAAGTTATTACTCATTTACATTAAATCATATGTTTTTGTCTTCACCATGTATTCATTCATTCACTCTACATGATGAGATGACTCCATTTCTTTTTCGGTGTTGTTTCTGTGTTGTGTATCGTGCATTTCAGGTCAAAGGTCGAGTTATTTCATACTTCATGGGCCTCAGCAAGCGTCCCCTGACTGTTTTTGGAATTTTTTTCAGCATTGTCACTTCTCTAATTTTACTAACAGTCTGCATATCCACAATCCTGTACTGCAACTCAGTGAAAAAGTCCCGAATCAACCCAGAGAGTAATTATATTAAAGTGGTCCGCAGGATCAAGTGAGAAATATCTGACACTGGTACCTCATTGTATATTCATAAACTGTAAAATATAGCTATTTTTTTATTGGTTGTTATGTCAGTTAAAGAGCCCTGGAGCACATTTGAGAGAACAATAACAATTTAATAATTTTTTCTATCATTTTTTAAATATATTTGATAGTTTTCTAATAGTGTAGTTTGAATTTTTATACCAACAAAACCACATTTTTGATCATCGGAAATACTTTTATTCCAGAGCACAACTCAGACTTTTTGGCTGTCAAAGTGACCAAAATAGAGCCTTTTACTTTGGATTTAAACCTGGATTTGCTCACTTAATCTCCATTTTTCTCACACAAACATGCACTTCACTCCATTTTTGGTCTCATAAACTGTCTTCACTCTTGCTCAGCTCTCATCAGTCACATGCCAAAGAGGAATCCTAACGCACCGCACTGCCAGACGCATTCCCAACAACAAGTGTAGTGCGTAGTTCTTAGCTTTGCATCAGTAGTCCTGTACTGTAGAGCAGAGGAAGACGGATGGCTGAGTTTGAGTGTGGGAGTGGTTGATTGTTGGTAGACATGTTGTTTGGGCCTCCTCTGGTAGTGCTTTGCGCATCCATCTCTCATGCTTGCATGCTTTAGGCTGCGTTAACGCTTAGATTCAGTCCCTTGGACTTGATTTAAACTTTTTTATTTGTGCTCTTTTACAGACTCCTCTCAAGGGGCCTATGGCGGCCTTTTTAATGAAAAGTAGGGACAATCCTATGAAAGCTCTAATCATGGTCACTGTTATCATTAGCGTATTGGTAGGGCTCACTGTCTTGATTTCCACGGCTATGTACATGCGCAACTCAAAGTCAAACAGGATCATGCCGGCACGTCGCATCATTAAGAGGCGACCCAGGGAACAGCAGCCCTGGACCTTCAGGATGCCCACTATCAAATTCAACGACCCTGCAGATAAGTTCCTCATCGGCAACCCAGAGGACGGCCTGCAGCGGGGCACCAGCAGCCCCCGGCCCAAGCCTCCGCCACCCAGTGCTCCTTGTTTGCCCCCTCCACCCCCGTCTAACACACGGCCCAGTGAGAGGCCTCGGGCAGTCCCGACTATATCTGGTGCGCTGGCCTCCAAAGGCTCCAAGAAAGCCAAACCTAGTCGCCGCAAAGAGGGAAATGTCAGCTCTGCTTTAGTGTCAGAGCTGAAAAGGAAGCTGGAGCAGAAAATCATAGAGAGCAACCAAGGTTATTGTTAACTCTATCACTTTATCACACAAACGATGTGTTTGAGGTTCCTCGGTCCATTCTTTGACGGCTGGTCTACTGCCTGAGAGTTGTCACCTGACCTGCATGCAATGATCTGGTAGGGTGAGCCTGCCTTTAGATTATTTATGAGTGAACAATGTGAGCGTTACAACAGCAGGGTTTACAGATATTTATGTCTTAAGACAAGATATTAAACAAGTGTGCTGCACTGCATCCTCGGGTGACCTGGCTGAGGTAAATAGTGGAGAGAGCTTGAGTCTGTCTGGTGCAGAAGATAACGCACCATACTGCCATCTTGAGGAAGATTACACCATCTTAACTGTAAGAAGCACCACTGTAAATTACCCAGGGAGAGGATTACTGAGACTTAATGTGTATAAATAAGTTGTGTAACTTCCTGAAAAGTGTTTATGACCCTGTGACGTTTTCAACACAAAACCAGGATTTCTCTTAATAAATCCTTATTAAAAAAACATTTCTTCTTGCTCTCCGGAGCATTCAGCTGAATAAGACGGTCATGAAAAACAACACTGCTTCTTTTAAAGTGCTAAAGAACCTGTGTGTTAATATTGATACTGTGTTACAGCAGCCGCTTGGAAGCTGAAAAGTTGCTCTTTTGTATGATAACAATGTGCCACTGTAGGTTTTCACAGTAACACAAGCTGAAAGAGTTGCTATTATTTATTTAAGAGTGCTATTCTAGGAAAATGCTTTTATATAAATATCGTTGTTCCATTTTAAATGCACCACTTTGTATTATTTTCATTATTTTGAGTATTTAACAAGATATAAACATTTCCAAGTTGTATCTTGCAGCAGTAAATAAACATTATGTGCTAACACCACTAGTCAAAGATTGTTGGTACAACTAGACATAAGCTTATGAAGTTCAAGCACCAATCACCATGTAAACAACCTGCTTGGACGTTATTTTTTTGTAGATATAGAAGCTGTGTGAACATTTAGCGCCCACACAGTTACTGTCCATCTTACTCTATAATGCCTTCACACGTGGGCAGATAATATTTGAGTCGTTTCATTGCTGTAATACATATCTTGTATCTGACTATATCTTAACTTATGATTATCTCAAATAAGTTGAGATAAACTATAAATGTTGGTTATAAATTACACTTGCCTGGTCCGTCAAGTAAACATATTTGTACCGTCTTTGTACTGTCTTGATTTTGAATAAATATTTGAAAATATTTTGGTGAAAGCCCTCATTTTTTCCAGAAGCAAATTTAGTTCAATTTGGTTCACTTAAGAACTTTTTAATTTTATTTTACTTTATCTAGATTACAAACACAAGTGATAACGCATGTGGTGTCTTCTGTGGATGGAAAATCGAAGGCAACATTAAATGATGATATTAAATATTGATGAAGTTTATACTAATTAAAAATGCATTATGTGGAAAGTATCCCAGTAAATTTACTCAAGTACTGCTACTTTACTTTTGAATTGCTTGTGCTTTACTTGAGTATTTGTAGATTATGTTGATACATACTTTTTCTCTGCTACATTTCAGAGGAAAATATTGCAATATTAAACTGCTGAAATGACCTAAAATATGATGGAGAATGCATTACTAGAGATTAAAGCAGTAGTAATATTCAATCTACAAGTACTTTAACTTTTTATTCTTCAAAATAATTTTGAAAATATATCTTCTGTACTTTTACATAAGTAGAATGGTAAATAAAAGACCTACTCAATATTTTTGGATTGTGGTATACTGGTACGTTTACATAAGTGAAAGATCTGGTCCACTTCTGCTCAAAATATTACACTGTGAGAAAATCATGACACTTCACCTATTTGCATATTTTACATATTCATATTTAACAATGAATAACACCTTTTTTATTTATCTGTTAAAAAAACTATAATAACATGTTATTGATGCAGTTATTCCACTGTGGGTGTTAAATGATACCATTATGTAACAGTGAATTTATTCATCATATTTAAATATATTTGTTTTGATTTTGTGCATTGTGCCTGATGAAAAAAAGAGGAACTTAGTATTTTTAATTAGACTGAAAAAAGATTTGATAATGCACTGCACAGCTGATGTACGGACACAGTGAGCTTGCAGCTGTCATTAAATGGAAATATCATGTCCTGCTGACTAGGATTCAGATAGAAAATAACTTTAATCTGCTTACGAGTGTATGTATAAATGCACGGGAAAACACTGCTTATGTAACAAATCCTCTGTGTGATTGTGCTAAAAAATCAGAGTATGTCTCAGCATTTGTTTTGCAGTCCCCTTTAATCCACATCATACATCATTTTATTCCATTACTAGACAGCAAATCTGAAGTCTTTAAAAGAAGATAAACAATAAAAAACATGTTAATATTTATATTTTATTATAATATAATATATTAATATTTAGCCTTTTTAAACAAAAAGTGGATTTAAATCTTGGAAACTATAAATCAACATACATTCCACTCAGTGAAAGTTTTGTTTTGGTTAAGTTAAAATGAAGAAAAATACAAAATATAAACCTTTTACATGTTAGGATTGAATGTTCAGTACCAAAACATTAAGAAAAAGCTGACCCACAGAAGATCAAATAAATTATGTATATTAACAAATATAATAATAAACTGTCCTTATAATAAGGAAGAAAGGCATCTCCACTTAGAGGTGATAGCTATATTAACTCAAATATAGCCTCAGTTGTGCCTCTCCTTGTGTAAATATTACAAAAAAGTCGCAGCACTACAGTAAGTGCCTGATTTTATGCAAAACCATATATCATTAATAATAGTCCTAAAAGTATTTACAGAATCTTGAAAACTCTTTTGACTGTCTCAATGTAAAAAATATTAATTTCTGTACAGTTTTACAAAGAAGTTGTTTTTTTCTAGTGACTCTTAATCCAAGCAAAGATGGCAGCCAGAAATGGCATGCGTAGAGTGAAACTTTTCTTTTTCATTGGTACTATAACTTATAATTGTCTATTTGTATTTACTTTTTTGTTATTTTATTATTTCAAACATAGTAATGGGTGACATTTTACATCTACGGTTGAAAAATTCAAAATCTTTTCTATCGTGCAATGGAAAGAAGATAATTTTTTAATCCTGGTGGCTGAAGTAGTCTTTGAAGGTTCAGTAAGTATACAAGTATCTCCTTAACAAAACTAAGTTTTGTTAAGGTACCTTGTTTTTTTTTTTTAAATAAGGTTATCTTTTGGAAAAACTTAATGATGTACACTGTGATTTAAGAGTAATGATACTGAATGAGAGGCACATACTGAGGCTACACTCAAAACTGACATTTACAACATTTACATATGTACATTTTATTAAAAATGTAATGCTAGTACAGATGAGCTGCACTTCCTCCTTTGCTCTTGTCCTCAGACTTCTGCTTCTTTTTCGGCTTTTCCTCGGAGTCCTTGCAAAGGCCTTCTTCGCTTGTTGCCTGCAGGCTGTCAAAGTTGCCCTGCCTCTCCATCCCCTGCAGGTTGTCTTTCGGCAGTCTGCGCTTCCTCCACATATCCAAGCAGTGCTCCAGGCAGCTAAACCTGGCCTCTGTGGTGCAGGCGTACATGCCAGCCGGCACTGCCAGCACCATAGCACATACGATGACAATAATGTGGATGAGCCTTTCCCTTTGCTCCAGCTCACTGATGTCACTTCCTGTCACAAATACAATGCATTGACCTTCCCTCGGCGGATGGTTCTTCAGAGTCACACATACCTCGTATTTGGTGACAGGAAGCAGGTCGCTGACAGAGTAGCTGTTGATGCCCGGGCCAATGTAGATCATTTCCTTTTTGGGTGAATCATATTTGCCAAAGTGGATGGTGAACCAGGTTTCTTCTGGGTTATCCGTTGCTGCATACCACTCCAGGGTGATACCGTAAACCGTCTGCTTGGCAATGCGGATGTCGATATATGTATTCTCGTCGGACGACAACATGGGAACAGGTGGAGGAAGAGGAATGGAGGAATTGAAGGCGCTTATGTCAACCATGATGCTGACAGAGGAGTTGCCTATGAAGTTGTTGGCAAAGCAGGTATAGACTCCCCGGTCTGCCAGGTGAAGAGATGGGATCACCAGCTGGGAGGTGATAGTCTCTTCATTTATTTGGGTCTCTGTAGCTGCAAAGAGAAGTAAGAAGATCAGAGCACGCTGCTTTTAAATCCAAGGCTTGTTTACACCTGATTAAAACATGCAGAGGTAACCCTAAAGAGGTTATTCCTCCTGTATGTTTTCATAAAGCAGAGGCAGCCTGAAAGTTCAATCTATACACACACTAAGTGCTCCTAGAGCAGGTTCACAACAGTTTAATGGATGATAGTAATAAAAAAATCTTACCAGTAAATCCTCTTATAATCTTTAGACTGTACATCCACTGAATTGTGGGGTTTGGCCTGGCCTTGACTAAGCATGTGAGTGTTGCATTTGCTCCAAGAGGTAACGTGACGTTTGTCTCTGGGGTAGAGGCCATCGGCTGCATGCAAGTTTTTAACTGGATCTCATGGAAAAACTTGTCAGATTTAGAGGTGGGGCCTGAACATGTCAAATAAGAGTTCATCAGAATGATGGGAGGGCTGACGGACCGGATGAAATCAACAAAGCCCTTGAGGCGGCAATCGCACAACCAAGGGTTGTCATTCAGCGCCAGAACAACGTTGGAGACAAGCCCTTCTTTTCCCCAAGCTTTCTCTGCTTTTTGGTAAAGAGGCCATAAAGTGAAGACATCTTTTGATATGACACTGAGCTGGTTGAAGGATAAATCTAAGTAGGTCAGTACAGGTAAGTGTCTCAGAGCATGTTCAGGCAGGACGTCCAATCGATTGTGTTTCAGGTCCAGAATCTTCAGTTTCGGTGTGTCCTGAAAAGCTGTCCAAGGTACTGAAGTCAGCTTGTTCCCCTGTAACCTGAGCTCAGTCAGGTTGGCCAGCCCCTCCAGACTTTTGATGTTCATCAGAGTGATCTCATTGAAATTCAGCCAAAGGAACTCTAAGGCACTAACTCTAGAGAAAGATCCTCGCGGTAATTCAGTCAGGTGGCACTTCTCAATTCGGATTTTAGTAAAATCATGTGGGATGTCCTCTGGCATTTGTCCCATGGAGGTTTCCATACAAAGCAAAGACCTACAATGGCAAGAAGTGATGGGTTTGAAGAAGAGAAGCTAATGACAATGTCATATTCCATCTACACATCTACATAAGCAACACACATTAACCATAAACGGACATTTATAGATAGTGTTCGTCTGTAGGTTTAAGAGCAATTTAGTCAGCAGGTAACACTTGTATAAACAGGCTTACGGCTAACACCTAACCTACTTTTAGGACTTGGTATCGTTAAACACATTATTTACCTTCCCAGGTTATCATCTGTGCAGGAGCAACCGATCGGACAAGATGATGATCCAGGACTGATAAAATAAAACACCAAAGCAATACGTAATGCGACATAAAAGGCGTCCATATTCCTGGAGGAGCTTGAGAAATAGGCCTGTGAGGGTAGGACAAGCCCATGGGCTGCATGGATAAAAGCCTATTACCTTAATCTTCCTTGACGTAACACTTAAGACAACAAATGACAAGTGAGACACACATAGGTGTATTTATAGCGGCGGTCCACTTTGTCTAGAAAACATTGTCCGATCGCCTTAGGAGCATGAAAACACTCACCACAAATGTTCAATCATGACTCAGTGAATTTTTTTGATTGTATTACAGTTCTGTTTTAAGGTATGACCCCAAAACTGCCTTTGCATCAGTGTAATTTAATTTATTTGTCCTCAGCCAAAGCACAGGCATTGACATGACAGGACGTCCATCTGTATTAAGTGGGCCGGATCCCGTTGGGCTTAGCAGCACAGGGAGGGAGGGCTGCAGAGAGACAGAGAGACAGATGTCTGGAAAGGACTGTAATCTGACCTCAATAATCTGAACACTGGTTGTCTCACAGGTTGTTAAAGGCAAAATCAGCATATAAAGCAAGTGTGAAAATATAGCAAACCTGTAAAGTGCTGTTGTTTCAATCTTTACTGTCAAAGTTTTTTCTAGTTTAACAGGCAGAGATATTAATCTGATTACTGTTAACGTAGGCATTTTCAGTTATTATAAGAGTTTTAAGGTAAGGATAGATTAATCCTTATTGCTTTCCCAAATTACAGAAAAAACAGGGACATTTGCCAAATTGATCTATAAAATACTCTGTTATGGGTTTAGTTTCATCCACTTGGATTGAAACATATTTTTCCGAAAGAAGCAAAACAAACTAGCCTAAAATTGATCTAGCATTTTTATTGGGGTGGGGGCTGGGGGGCAATAAAAGAATGCTGTGGTTTTTGATCTAACAGTATTAATATTTACAAGACTTGAAGATGCTAGCTGCTGTGTGAGGCTGTACTCTAGCAGAGCGGTGCTTGAGCTAAAAGCTGTAGTTAGCTTGTTAACATGCTCACAATAATGATGCTAACTTGCGTGTTTTGAAGGATTAATGTTTACCCTGCTCACTGTCTAAGTTTAGTGTGTTAGCATGCTAACATGTGCTACTTAGCCATAAACACAAAGTGGAGCTGAGGCTGATGGGAACATGAGTAGTTCCAGTAACAGGATTTACTACAAAGTAACGGTCAATTTTTAAATTTTGGGCCAATGATGGCGACAGATGAAAAGTTGAGGAAACATCAAGGTTATTATAGTTGATAAGCCAGATACCAATAATTGGTGTACAAAAAAAGCTTGACAGCATTTAAATATAAAAAAATATTTATTTTCATACAATACATTCATACACACATAAATAATTCAGGTCACAAATATGGACACATTATAAAATGAATGTATTTTAGGTTTTGCCCCAACAGTTAACCTGGCACATTAACATCATACTGACATACAAAATAGACTAAAGAATTGCTGGTTCATCATTTCTCTAAAATCATTAAATAAAGATTTGAATACAATGCAGAGATTACATCCTGGAAAAAATAAAGATGATTGGGTTTTAGACAGTTTAGGGCAACAATTCAAGACATCCTTCTCTGCAAAACATCCCATTTAAAAGTGCATGGTGAGTTTAAAAAAATTATTTTTACACATTTACACCACATGTTAATATTGAAACTGTGTCACTGTGTATAGTTTCCCTTTTTTGCCATCCACCAAAAGTATGGTGGTTTTTATTCCAACAAGGCTGTAAAACAATTTTTATACATCCAATGCTTACAGAGCTATTAGTGTCCTCTGGAGACCCTCAGAAGAGGATCAATTGAGTGTTTTAAGTCTCTGAGCACGGTGGTTTATCTATTCACATCACAGGCCGTTTGAAAACAAAAGTGCATCCTCTGCAGGTCGTGGCATACGTTCGGTTTCAGCAGAAATACTCGTTTGGTGGCCCCTCAGTCCTGGCCGTCGCCTCTGAGTCAACACTGGACCTTGCTGAGAGCAGCCTGTTGGATTCATCAGGATTTAGCCGGGTCAGATACTCACCCTCCATCCCCTTAGCTTTGTTCCCAGGGCCAAGGGTCTCAAACGTGACATACGAGTCCTGGATTTCTTTGGACTGCCGACCCAGCAGCTTTTGGCAGCGCTTCTTGAGCGCCCCGCAGCACACAATCAGTGTCAGGGGGACAGCAATCACGCATGCCACCGTTATTACCACCACATTAATGAGCTTCTGAGTGCCACTAGCACTGGCCGCCTCATCTGTTGAGAAGATTACACACTGCTCCTTTTTCGGGATCAGGCCTTTGACGCAAACACAAGCAATGTACTTTGTCTTAGGCACAAGGCCATCAATGGTGATTCGGTTCCTTCCGGCACCTACATTGATCCTACGCATGTCCCTCTCACCAAATATAGCATATAGGACGCTGAATTCTGTGGTGTTTGTGGCTGTAGGAGCTCGCCAGTTCAGAGAGACAGTATGGTCAGTGTCACCAATCACCTTCACTGAGCGCACTACCCTTTTCTCTGGAGCTTGCTGTAAGGATGAAGCATTGGCTGCTAAGTTACTCATAGCATCCTGCTCCTCAACTGTCTTCTCAGGCTCTGATGTCTTCTGCTGCCCCTGAGAGGCATCATCAGAGATGCTGTAGCTCTCAATTTCATACTTCCCAGTCACGCCTTTGCCGTTGAGGGGTTCAATGACGGGCTGTGCTGCAGTGGTGGTTGGTGGAGGAACATATCTGGCAATAAGTTTCTCCTGGTATGCCGCTCGTCCAATACCGCCAGGTTTCTTCCCTCTGGTTCTCTTAGAGACACCACCAACTGTTTCCTCTGACCGAAAGGAATCTGTGATCACCAATGAGATGATGGCATCTGCAGTGCCAACAAAGTTCGTTGCTTTGCACACATATTTCCCAGAATCCCGGTAGGAAACTGCAGGCACGCTAAGAATCGACCAAATGATGCCTTCCTTTGAGATCTCTTCCTGGACTGAAATATAAGAAGGAGACATCAACAGAGGTAAGAAGATTGGAACAAATAGAATTACTTTAATCCCATTGACACTTTGACTTGCATAGAAATAGATAGACTATTGTTCTAATTTAAGCACATCTGGAATTAGTTCAGCTCAACTCACCGGTGCCGTTCATTTTCTTGCCATCAGCGCGGCTCCAAGACAGTTCGGGGATGGGGACTCCAACTGTGCCACAGCGAAGCAGGACGTTGTTACCCAGTGAACTTCGTACACGAGCCACGGCTGTGTGCACCCGAGGGCCCTGGCACCTCTGTAGCTCGGCTTCGGTGAAAAGGACCCCAGACAAGCTCTCTGGGTCAGCACACCTCAGCCTGGTGTCGATGAGAGCCACTGAGGACGAAGGAGACTTCTGAAACTGCACCAGATCGTACAACCGGCAGTCACACTGCCATGGGTTGTCATGCAGACCTGCAGAGAAAAGAAAAGTTCATTTTCCCAACTCAGCACCCTCTTATAAGCCACTGTTAGTATCATCCAGTAAGACACCTATAGTCATTTTAAGACCAAAAAGTTTTGGCTCTGAGTTTAGATTAGCAGAATTAGTCTGAAAACATGGCACACAATAACTATTATTAGTATAATCCCTAACTCAGCTTGTGGTGTCAAAGAAGTGCTCGTCATGCAAGCCAGATTAAAAAAGAATATGTTCCAGTATCCTGATATATCCGAGCCTGATCCTCACCGAGAATTAGTTTGGAGGAGTCAGTGTCCTGGGATGGCTTCACACTCAGCCACATCGTCAGAACGTCAGCGGGAATGGTCGTCAGAGTGTTGCTGGATAAGTCCAGATAGGTGATATTCTTAATGTACACAATAGCTTCAGCAGGGATGGTGGAGATTTTGTTGTTGTGTAAATCGAGGAGCCTCAGGTTTGGCATATCAGTCAGGGACTCCCAGGGAAAGGAGGTGAGGGCGTTGCCGTCCAGCCTGAGCTCATCCAGGTTGTAAAGACCCCGGAAACTGTCCACATTTAGTAAATTGAGTGAATTGAAAGACATCCATAGAAACTCCAGGTTGTTGAGGTAGTGGAAGTTGTCGGCTGAAATCCGTGTGATTGCTGTCTTTTCAATGCGCAGCTTCGACGTGTCGATGGGAAAATTTGGAGGAACCACAGTGATCTCTGGGTCATTGCAAAGTACACTCCTGCAAGAAATACAAAAATTCCATTAATATAATTATTTAACTATATGTCATTTTAGAGGATCAATATTTAAAGCTGCTTTTAAATTGTAGTAAATTATTTGATATTAGCAAATTATAATTCCTGTCCTAATTTCAAATAAAAATAATATAGTTCAGTATTTATTTGACAAAACGTTGTAACCTATTGTGCAGTAACAAGCAAAGGAGATTAAAGGGCAACTCCAAGTTAATCCTCCACTATACAGAGTGACTGAGCAAAAGAAAGCTGCAGTGAAAATCACTTTTGCACGCATTGAAAGAGAAAACTTGTAACCCTAACCCTCAAAATAACACTCAAATACATTCAACAATTGCCATATTTACCTTGCTTTTGATCCGTCGCTTAATTTGTGGAAGTAGCAGCTGCATTGTGCAGGACATGAGCTGCATGGCAGGGGAAGAAAAACTAAAGCCAGACAAAAAGCAGCAGTAAAATGTCGATTCATTTTTCCCCCCGGCAAGGCTACTAAACGCTATGCAGCTAAACTACAATTAAAGAAGGTGCGCTACAGCTCGGTCTAACGGTGCATCGGATGCATGGTGGTGGTTTGCAGGCTCACAGCTCCATACTGCTCCGACTGGTCTGAATCCTGAGATAAAAAGGATAGGCAGGGATTAGTGAAGGACTTGGGTTATTTTCATTCACACGATTAGGCTATTGCTTCCTGAGCGCTGATAGGCTGCATTGTTTTCACTTTCATTCTCAGGGAAATACTTTCCAAAAGTTGATTGGTCGGTCGGTTAATTATGGAGACAACCACCTACAGCACCTGTGTGAAGCGTAGGCTGCAGGTAGACACAAAATAAAGCCCGCAAACACCATGAACAGCTGAACACATTTAAAACAATGTATGTAAATAGATCTTAAAATGATGATTTTCTTTGCATTTATTCAAGTATTTTTGTTTTAGTGCTTCATATTTTCTTTGTTTTATCATTGTCTGTGTCAAGTATCATATCATATACTGCCAAATGTTTGAGTAAACACTAAAAAGTATCAAGCTTGCTATCACACATTACACGTGACAAAGTCACCAAAATAAACAGAGAGAACACAGTGATCTTTCACAGTTTTAAATATTTTAAACTTATGCTCTTTCTCTTTTTTTACATTTTCCTGTTGTTAAATTAAAGTTATTTATTTGACGTAGTCTTTCTATAAAATGTTCTATACATTAATAGACTGCATTTTGCTTGATGGCTAGAACTTGGCAACAAATGGCCACTAGATGGCAGCGTAGAGTCGTTCCCTGTGTTTACTATATTGTATTACTCATTAAATTATTAGATCCAAACTTGAAACCAATACATTGGCCCTTAGCAACGATATGTGGCCCCTTGCAGTTGATCACTGGCTTTAAATAAAAAATAATAAAACAGATTAAGTTAATTAATGATAATATTTATAAATCAAATTAATTAGATTTTTTAAAACTTTTCTTTCACTTGAGAATAATCCCATCTGTTATGGTTTTATGACTAATGAAGAGAGCACAAACACTCACACACAAGTTCAGATTTTTTAACAAAGTACATTGCAAATGTAACTGCACACTGCAAAATTTTAAGCTTTTATACTGTATCTATTATGTAGTATAATGCTGCTTTATTTTTTATTAGCATCCCGCAGTACATTTCCATGTCTGGCGTGTAACTGTGTGACACACTCTGTGGATGGCAGACGTGTTGTCACAGTCTCTTCAGGTTTTTTCGCAGGTTCAGAGGTTTAATGACATTGCTGTTCAGCAGCATTTTAAATCCTTTAATCCAGTCATCTCTCTGTCTGTTATTAATACATGTTTGTTCTATTTCTCTAAGGCGGTTTGTCTTGAGAGAAATTGGCAGAAGCCTTCAACCCCGCAGCTGTCCCACTACCTCAGTTTCCCAGCTGACCTCAGTGAGGCATAAACTGGTTTACTGTCTCAAGCTCTTATATTCAAAAACTTCTTCATTTTAAAAGTTTAAAAGATACATTTTCAAGAATAAATGTTTTGTGTTATTACAATACGCCAGTTTTGGTAAAAATCCAAATTCATACTTAAATCATACTTAAAACTTGTATTATGAGTGAATGTTCCTGAGTCTAATTTCTGCTGTTATCACTTGATACTTTTTACAAGAATAAACGAAAACATGTGTTTCAGTTTTTTCGTTTTTGCTCCTGATCTTCAGACTCTGTTGGTTCAGATGTAATTTCAACACTGAAACCTTTGTTTCATTGCAAAACCTGCAGATTATGATGGTGTAATTAAGTGTTGGCCAATGCATTTAATGTGCAACCACCTCAAGGGTGCGAGGAGACGGGGGAGAAAATGCAGAATATTAGGTCTGCAAGATATTTAGAGGTTAAATTAGATATTACATCTATCTTGATTTCCTCTGATAAGTTAAGTGTCTCTGCTACTGACTTTGGTTTAGGAAACTTGCAGACTTATTTGTTGAATCCTATTGTTCAGAGTTTTATAAGAACACACAACAAACCTCACAAATTAAGTAGATCAATACACTGCATTCATGTTCTCGACCTGCTGTTACTTCATCACACTCAGCTGCGGTAGATTAACAGATTGTTAAACTGAAATTTATAAACTGTGAAATTGGCTCTCTGCCGCTTAATGTTCCACACTGCGCCTTCAGCTCTGACTCACACTTTTATACGTCTGTATGTATGATATGATATACAAATGAGATGCTTAAATTGTCTTTAAGATATCAACATTTGTGCTGCCATATTTGAGTTAGAGCAGCAGATGAAAACATCAACACTTCAGCATTTTTCTGTTGAGTATTTAAGGAAGTCTGGAACTGGGTGAGACAATATGGGCAGTTTGAGAAAAGGCTATTATAAGTCCATTGGGACACATCATTACTTCATAGTTAATGAGTTTGTGGTAATCTGAACAGATTAGTGGTGCAATCAGACTCCGGCCAAATGTTACATTTTAAAAGGTTCAGGCTGCTGCGAGAGCCAAAGGTCACTTTTCTGCTGTCCTTGTTTTTTTATTTTAGGGTTATTTTGGTCAGCAGTTTAAGACAGATGAGTAAATGAATAAGGTCCTGGTGCTTTCACACATTTTTTATATGACCCTTTGCTCTTAATGTGTCCAACAAATGAGAACCATCAGTTTTTGAGTAATCTGTTTGAAGTGTGTGGTCCAATTAAAACATAAAGATTGTAGTAATTTGTCAGTTTAACCCCTTTATTGTGAAAATCAACTTCAAGGTATTTTTGAAAAGATTAAAAATAATGCTTAGTAAATATATATATATATATATCTTCACTTAAGGCGTTTTAATGTTAAAAAGTTGGTATGGTGCTCTGATCATGTTTGTCACAACAGTTAAGCTTATTTAACCCACAAACTTCTCATTCAGACAAAGAAAATCTTATTGTTCATCACAAGACAGTGGAAATTTGTCTTTGAGGTGGCTTAAAATTATATAGTGCACACAAAAATTATGTCAGTAACTTAAAACTATGTAGTAAAGTATGGCTGAAGAGGTAGAATCAGAGCAAAAATATGTGTAGAAGTTTATGATCTCAGTTGTCATAAATATTATAAAACATAAATGGAGCTTTGGATTGTCTTAAACAGAAAGAGAAAGCTGAACCAGGACATAATCTGGAAAGTAATCTTGTGCAGAGTTTGTAAACAGTTAAAATGTCTTTTTTGACAGTAAAACTCTAAGCTTCCTGGGTAAAAACAGACTCTAGTGGAGCTTCTTCTTCACAGAATCACTCTGCTGAGAAAAATACTGATGTCTCTCTGTTGTGATTCCAAAAAGCTGAAGTATCTCAACTTTTATCTTTGAATTCACTGTGTACACATATGTATGCAATTTAAATGAAAGTGACGTGTTCACATTATTTTACATTTTTTTTCTGTCACTCTGTACGGGCCCTTTATTCTGATACTATTGGTTCAAATAAGGAAAAAAATCCAGTGAAAAACTCCCGAACACTGAAAAAATAATGAAGCCTTAGAAGAAGTTACAGATATTATGTCAGCCTTCCAGGACAGACAGACATGAAATAGATGCCACAGCTCTGAGTCAGCATGATGAGTACAAACATGCTTAATAAAAGCCATACACTGCTAATATTTCATCATCTCCTCTTGTGCAAAATAGCAAATATGTTGTTGGTTTTTTTTAAAACAAACAGGCATCGAATAGGCTTCAAATTGAATTTAAGATAAAGCTTAATAACCACTTGATGGAGTTATTTTATTTTTAGTGTTGTGGACTGTTTAAGAGTTAGGAGTGTGATCTCTGAGAATTACAAAGCTTTGGTCAAAAACACCATTTCCCATGTTTCCACTCTCTTTTCTTATCACCCACAGTGACCCAAACTCCGCCAACTAAGTGAAGTGGACGCGTTAAGGCAAAAACTTCGTTCCTCGAGGGGATTTTAAATCTAAATTTACCATTATTGACCAAAAAAAATAATCACAGATTAGCCCTGAATCGACAAATTTTAGATCAAAGCGCTGCGCAGCAAAAGCGCAAACTTTGACGACCCCAAACTTGCAGGAAGTTTGCAGGAGGAGTGCTCGTTAGGACATTCTTCGGGGGATTGCGAGGAGGGTTTTATTAAGATTAGACTCTTTATGCTTTTTCACGTGAAAGGGCCTTTATAAAGCGTCGTTTGGTTGTAGACGGTGGTGGTGCGCTACACAACAACAGGGAAAAAGGACTTGTGTGTTTATTTTGTGCAAAGTTTACTTTGTGCATTTCAACATGGCAGCGTATACGTTACCGGAGGGATTCACGGAGTTTGACATGTTTACATTCGGGACGGCGCTTCTCGTTGGGGGTGAGTGCACCGAGGCCGCAGGGGTGAGAGAATTAAAGGGGCAGCCCACCCTGAATATTTGTTTGGATTATGAAAAAGCATCCAAAGTTATAGATATGGGTTAGAAAACCGATCCATTTGCATTTCTGTATTTTTTTTTCTCAATGTAAATTTAAAATTCTGGCTGTTTTAAGTTGCGCGAATAACAACAAAGACCCAACAAATTTTATGGGTCGCAAAATATAGACTTTAGATTCAAATCAGGCCGATTTTACGTTTCTGACTAATTCAGACTCATAACAGTGTGATGCCAGAATTTAAAGGGACATTTCACTCCTTTTTTCCTCTGTTTTTCCACTTTCAGGGCTGCTCGGCTTCTTCCTCAACGCCATCAGCATCGTGTCCTTCCTCACAGTGAAGGAGATGCGCAATCCCAGCAACTTCTTTGTGTTCAACCTCGCTATTGCTGACCTCAGTTTGAATATTAATGGACTCACAGCTGCATATGCGAGCTACGTCAGGTATCACACACAGGAAACACACTTATGTTTTAAAAACTGAGCTCATTTTCTTCCACAGGTACTTTTTTATTTCATGGTGAGGATCCTGCAAATAGCTGAATGAGCTCTTTGGTTTCATAACTGGAGTCGTAATCCACTTAAATCAGTGTGTTACGTTCACATATTTCAAACAAACCTGTTTTCAAAGCTACCTAACAGGATCTTAAAAGAGCAACATTTCAATAAGAACTTGTGTACTGCTTAAACCTCCTTACATATGTAATTCAGTGGTTCCAAACATGAGTGTCAAGGAGGTCATATTAACCCAACAGGGGCCCCTCCCAACCCCACTTTCTCCCATGCTTTGTGCATAATGTACATATTAAGTACAGATTTACTTAACCATTGTAAACTGAGATGATGAAGGACTTAAATCTAGATTTCAACTCAGATCACAACAAAGGAGCATTCAGTAGCTTCTTTTAGGAGATCCTGCCTTGGGAAGATAAATTTGATGAGTTTTA
>JAPZDZ010000014.1:6814976-6826948 GCA_029783805.1 Acanthurus tennentii | reverse complement strand
AAAAAAATTGTTGGCTTTATCACCCAGCAAGAAGATTTAATAATAAATGAGGAAGACATGTACAGTAGTGCCCCCTTATGGAAAGCTGTCATAGCAGCATAATTAACAAGCTAACTGTGCAACTTTAACATCATGTGTGAAACAAACACGTCCCTACATTACCTAAAGAAGTTGATATCTGGGTAGTTAGAGTATTCAGCCCTTCTGGAGTTGCGTCGGGGGAAGGTGCAGAAGAAGGCGTTGGCGAGCAGACATGCCACCTGCTCCTGGGACATGGTGATGGAGTGGTTCATGCCTCCCTTGAGGAGGGGTATCGGCTAGAGGAGGAACAGAGCTACAGATGAGGAAGGTCAAAATAATTTGTTTTGTCGAGTGGCCAAATGAGACATTGAAGTATGTTGCACAAATGTACTAATTTGGAACCGCTTCGTGCTTCTTGACTCAGCGATCATAATTGCAATCAATGTCCTTATTGGCTCACAGTAGATCCATACTCCTAAATAAGTGTATGGGTTTGTAAATAAACAAACAATGCATCTGTATTTGCAAGTCTGTATTGACAAAGTAAAAGTCATATGCTAATGGGTAAAATCTCTAAAATGACAAAATGCATTGCAAAAATGATTCAAAATGGCAAATTTTGGAACAACAGAACAATGATGATTGATAATTCTCATTTTAAAGTTATCAAATATTCAACACATTTAATTCAGTTTACAAGCTATACAACTGGTCTTGTATGTTGAAGTAGCTAAATGCTGTGAATCATTTTTTGTTTTAGGATTATTTTCTTCATCTATCAATTTTAAACACAGAGTATTGAAGCACAAATCTGTTTGCTTGGCTAATGTTTTTACTTGTGTTGGACTCTTAAGCATGAAATAAATTAAACTAGCAGTGCATTTTACATGGACGTAAAACTTAAATTAGATGATTTGCTGCTTGGCCAAATGAATACATAAAAACCTTTTCAATGAGAATTTTTTACAAATAAACACTGCTGTTTGTCAGCCACGCACAAAAGAACCAGATGATGCAAAAAAGGGCCATAAAACATCGAACAAATGACCATCAATGGCTACATGCCTTGACCTCAGCATTTTCACTGGAGAGATTATTTGTCATGTTGTGACCTTTGGGATCAACCTGCTGCGGTGATCTACTATGTCACAGACCAGTGAGTTAGTGTCTGTTTGTTAGCGATGGCTGTTACCTTGGTGCAGAGCTCAGATGCTCTCAGTGCTAATTGCACCATGTCTGGCAGCAGGGAGTCAAACAGATGTTCAGCAGCATCAGACTCCAGGACCTTGGAGAGAGCAAGAGATCTGTTTATGTTTGTTGTCTTGCCACAAAATTCAGCTGTGACATTATTAGCTGTTTAGTTTGATAGCTGATTAGTTTGAGAAGGACAGATAATACTGACAGCACTGATCCTTATCAAAATGTTAGGATATTTAACATAGAAATTATTATCTATAGAACAGAAGCTATACAAGATACCACAGGGCCTAATTTTCTCTTAAAATGAGTAGAATTCCTGATGCGGATGTTAAACTGCTTATATTGGATATATATATTTTGAAGTGATCATAAAAAGAATCCACTTCATTTATTAAAAAAAAAAGACAGTTTGATATAATAATACAAATAATATTGCCATAACCAAATATTAGTTAGAAAAATAGATGTGCACTTTTTTATTCAGTTATGATCCGATTCTGATACCTGATTGTCTTATGGTACATGAGGCTGTGGTAGACTACGAACTACGAACCAAATCTTTTCATAAGGTTAAGAAATTTATTTAAATGCATTAAATTTGAATGTGTTCTGAAGCAATTTAATAAAACTGTAGATTAAATAGGTTGTACTGGTGTAGAAGTGCAAACTGCTATGGCAACTCCTTTAATGAATTTAAAAAAGCGTAACAAATCAAGTGCACAGATTTATATTCCTCTTTCAGTAAGTAGATCTATATGTAAAAGTTCACAAGTTAAAGGAGAATATGAAAAATAACAATGGCAAATATGCCAAATATGTAAACTATATGCAGACCATGGATTCGGATCAGTACAAGGATAGGTGATGTAAGTCCGTTATTCACTTATTGAATTACGTCACTATCAACAACGCATCCATGACTTTACCACACTGCTTAAGTGATCTGAGACAATATAAACAACTCCTATTTACACCCGAATTGGCTACAGAATGTCAGAATGATCAATCACAGAGCAGTTTCATCAAGGTTGCACGGCCATGCCAGCTGATTAAACAGATTTCCTGGAAGAGATGCAAATGACCAAGCATTTGAAATAGAAAGGACAGTGTGTTCCCAGGACAAGGAGCCTTGACTGGTGATTTAGCCCAGGACATTTATATTATAGCAAAGGAAGCCTGACTAAACACTGTCATAAGTAATGACCTGGTTGACATCATAAACTGCTCCTATGGGTGTAATAAATGAAAGCAGTTGACAGGGCGAGGCGGTGGATATAGCTGAGGTAGTATAAGCCTCGCTCTTTAAATCAGCTGAAGACAGTGCATCAAATCAACCGGACTTAACTCTCTGTATGACTTGATACAGGTCTGTACATCACAGCAAACTGACAAAGTAATCAAGCAAGACGCAGGGGTGTGGGCAGTGAAACACCAAAGGTCCTATACGAATTTAACTCAACATCTCGCACTCCTGTATAATAAATAAAGCAATCAGCTTCTAAAGACGTGTAGAAATAAAACACTTGCGTGCTCATAACCATAAATACAACACTGGTTTGGCTGGGGAGAGAGAAGTGAACAAAACCAATTCTGTCCGTCAACAGCTTCTCAGTTATTCATAAGGTGTGCGTGCTGAGATGAATATTCAATGAAGATGCCTGACCCGTCACTCTATGCCATTCATGTCTACTTTTCTCTGACACTCAAAATCATCCTGCTACAGTGTCTCCAATCTGGCATCTCCAGGGTAAAAGAAACAAAGTGAAAAACTGGAAACACTACAAAGAGCTGTTTGCCATTCCCTTTGCTTATGAGCCGCACTAGAAATAAATCAAACAAGTAGGACCCCCTGTGATTGGTTTTTAAAACTAAATGTGCTAACAAACATCAGCACTTTATTCGAAGGGCAATGGCTAGCTTCTATCAATCTATTACAGACACTTTGCTATAGTAGTTACTTCCCCTTCAGCATATTGGACTATTAAAATACAGATTCATGACTCAGTAAAGCAGTGAGTAAATTCTGTTAGGGACATAGGCAATTAACAGTCTTAGTCAAGAGTGACTGTATGTGTCCACTTTGCAATAAAGTAGAGAAAATGTAATGTGTATGAGCTTAAATATGTGTCTTCAACTCTTGTTTACTACATTTAATTGTATTGGATATTTTGCAGTCTGACAAAAATTTATTTTTGCCATTCCAGCACACTTGACAGTCCAAATTCAGCTACAGTGAGAAAGCCAGGCCTATGGCCACAGCCTCTCAACATGGTCAGATTATATCTAATGAAATTCCCATTCTGCCATGATTTATGACATACACAGGGCACACAATTGATTCAACAGTATAGGGTTGAAGTAAAGCGTTCTCCGTGATGTAATGTCAGCCATTTTTGACAAGTTACTAAACGTGACCTTTAGGCAAAAAGATTAAATTATTTCTCCAGACTCCCACCTTGCCTCTGAAGGGCCGCAACATTCTCCCATGTGAAATCCATTACTGTTCTTGTGCCAAATAACAGAAACACAATTGACATGCTGGCATTCAAGAAAAAGGTGTAATCTACTTTTTCCTGAGATGTGACACATCACAAAAACATGTTAGCTGTTGTATTCTAGATGATGCCATGCAGCAGAGTGGATGAGTGCTCCCATGCTACCAGGAAAAAAAAGTCTATTATCTGTCTACCTTTACAGGTTCAGGGTTTCTTGTATCAAACACTTATGTCACTACATGGCCCATCTCCCCAAATGGAATATTCCCATTCCCTTTCATGAGCCAGACAGCAGCACAGCCCTCCCTGATTCTCTACACAGGATGACGCAGAGCGCATCAAGACAACACATGATGGATGGCCTCCAAACGAGGCTGGAGAAGACAACCAATGAACCATCAGTGCTCTGGCCATCATGATGCAACTCAGACCTATCTCATCCTTGGTCTGTAAAGAATATGACTAAGCTGGGAACAGTAAAAGATAAATAAATAAATAAATATGGCATTAAAAACACCTTTGAAATATGACTTTCTTATTTGGGCCCAGATGTCCAGACAGCACAAGCACATAAAATATGTACAAATTGATGACAATCTATAAACTGAGAGCTAGTAATGGAAATTTATTTACATAATACTGCAAAAAAATATGGTTTTCATAAACACACATGCATGCACGGTGCTTAAGAAAGCTTCAACAATCCTTTTCACAAAAATAATAGAACTTTATTTCTACCAGGAGCCAGTTTTTAATTTTGTCCTATTTTAGACTTTTAGCCACTCTATATGACAGGCTCATTACCTTGTATGAACCCATTAATGGATTTTCAAGACATGGAAAAACAAACACACAAGAAAACAGATGCATAATGGTGACATATCTATTCACATAAAGCAACCAGGATATAAATACTATTCATGCCAAAGATATCACTGTTTCTTCCACAACCTGAATTAATATTATCTTTAACCAACAAGTCATCCGCACTTTCTTTAGGCAGAGCTGTGTAAAAAGCACCAGCACTGGTGTACAGCGCCCTCTGCTGGTCTACGATGTTTCATGAATCGACGGTTGACACTTGATTAGTCTTCTGCCAATTCTTTGACATCTTTAACATGTGTATCCATCTGTGTTTACATGCTAGCATGCCAATATCAACTAAATGAGTTTTCCAGAAAATGTGAATTTTTACAACAAAAAAACTTTGTTCACTAATTCTGGATTCAGTAATTATAACAAAAAATTCATCATCATAACGAGACATTTTTTGCTTACCTTGTTGCAGTACAAATATAAAGCTGTGAAGTCCCATTTCTTGGCATTTGAGGCATTGTATTTCAATATTGCATTCTGTAACAACAAATTCAACAATTATAAAACACTGAGAAGCTAAATTTATTATTTTTTATATTTTTAAGTGAGAAATAGTATTTTTGTGTAATAAAACAACAAATTATCAAAATTCCAAGAGACTATGTGCCCCTCTGTTTCTGGTCTCATGATGCCATCTTATGGTACCGTTTGGTAACAACAACTCTAGTGCACTGCAACTTCTCTTATGAAGTGAAATACCTCAGGTTTTTCCAGTAAAAGCACACAGGCGTAAAACTTGCCTTCAACTCAAGATGATTGGTAAATTTCTTTTTTAAAGCTTCTTTAATCAGCTCCCACCGACTCTTATTCTGCCTCTCTCTTGTTTCCTGTGGAAGAGCAAATTTTGTTAGTTCTCTGCAGAGAATTCGGTCCTCAAATGCAAGGAATAATAGCACTTTGTTTTCTTGCAGCAGTTTTGTGAATTTATTCAATAAGTCATGTGCATCATGATTTCTGTAATGGGATTTTCCCCTTTGTGTTTTTATCATGCACATTCAGATTTGATTAAAAGCGAAAGTGAAAGTCTTGACCATCATACCTTAACAGGAATTTCAACCCTTTAAACAACACTTAACATTTTTGTTATCAAAGTGCTCATCCTTATCATCCTCACTGGTTGAATGATAAGGATGTATATCTTCAGTCAGGCATACAATATATGATTGCACAATTTACATGACCTACATACATGACCTATACTGAACCATTGGTTAACAATCTGAGCACACAGTAATCTTTACTTTACTTTCTCATTGATAATGTAATCCTTGACTAGAATCGTTTTTATACTTATGGGTCAGTAAACACTTGGAGCATTACCTCATCTTCTACAGGAAACAGGTTCGAACTAGAGCAGGGCATCTTGATATGGACATCATCCCAAGTATCTTTAAACTTGGAAGGATATGGAACAGGAACTTTGCCCTTCTGAAGAAGGTCTGTCTGTTGAAGGGAGTAAATGAAAACAAATGATATTGATACATGTAATAATTTTGACAATAAAATATAAGTAGAAATGTACAGCCTTGTAGTTTCACAATACACCAAAAATGGTGAAAAAGCAACCTAGAATAATAATGTCTACAATTCAAAACATAATGCAGTAGTGTTGCAAAAACCTACAAAGACATTTTGTTGACCAATTTCATTACCATCAAATTTACGAAGCCACCAGAATTGATATGAATATTATTCAAAAGTAAGAGTTTCACAAACCCTTATCATCACAGTGTGCTGTCCAGGAATATCCTTCAGTGTAGGAAGAGGTCCCCCACATTCAGGCATTCTCTTTAGCTCACTGATTGGCGTCCCCAGCCATTTGACATCAGGCTTGGCAACAGCAGCGGAAGGTTCCTTGTCTGTCTCTTGTTTCTCTGGTGCCTTTTCTGACCTGGTTCGTCTCACAGATGAACCTGTCTTTGAGGCCCCTGAAAAAAAGTCTGTTATTTTGGTGTTGTTTTTGACAGATCCCTCTAGGCTTGCTGAGCATGTCTCCATTTCTTGTTTTTCTAATCTATTATAATTGTGGGGCAGTGTCTCCAGAGGCCTACTCTCTGCAGCATCTTTGGAGGTTGTCGACACAGGATTTTCTGTATTCGGGTCTTGTGGTGTCAAGATTTGGGTTTCTTCATCAGAGTTAGAGACTGTAGCTTTTTCAACATCATGGCAGTCCAGAGACTCAGCTGGGGTGCTTTGAGAGCCGCCGTCATCACTCATTTCTACATCCTCTTGTGTTTGGGATGCTTCAGCTGTACTTGGGTTTTTTGACGGCTTCACCAACCATCGTTCAAGACTATTTTTGAACTTCTGTTGCTGTCTGGAGCCAAGTCTCTGTTGGTTACCTTTTGTCTTAACACCTCGCAAACCATCTGTTCCGGTCTTTGGTCGTATATCCATCTTTGCGTTTAGCTGTCTTTCTTGATCCACTTTCTTGTTGTCTTTGCTCTGAATACATAAAGATGGAACTGAAAAAAAATGAACAGGAGGAATGTAATAAAACTTAACCAGTAACTTGCTTAACATACACTCTCTCCGTGACCTAACAAACTTACCTTTGACAGAAGATGAAGAGGGCGTTATTGAACTAGACTGAACTTTAAGTCTCTTGGCTAGAGGTTCAAAGTCTGTCAGTGCAGTCATTCTACAAAGAAAGACAGCAACAACATGTAACACCAGTCTACACTTTTTTAAAAATGCAGGTAAGTTTTGGCAGTTTAAACATGAAACAACATTTTATGTATACTCACAATACAACTTGAGCTGAAACAACGAATGAAGTGTTACTTGGTCTTGTCCAAACTTGTGCTCTGGGCAGTCCTTTTTTCAATAGGTGTGAAAATCTTAAAATGAGGTATGAAGCCATACATGACGCTATCTATTTCAACACAGCACATATAAGAGACATTATTATGTTTCTATGATCAATTTACTACGTAACATTACCTAATAAGCATTAACTTAGGTACCTCATGAGGCAGGAAAATGTTGTTCCCTAATTTGACATTATTTAGACTTTTCCCTCAGGTCGTAGTAAGTTGTTGTCTCGTTAAAGGCTAATGATCTGTTCAACTGCAAGTCTAACGGTTAGTGGCTAGCTGACATGCTAACTAGCTTTTTGGACTAAATCGGGTCATCAAAACTGGTTAAAAACAGCGTCACTTAAACAAGTGTTGACTACAGTGACGGCTTAAGCTCTCTGTTTAAAAATAGCACAATAGTACACAATCACAACATTTGCTGGTCTCGTTAAAATGCAAATGAATACTTTTTGACTGTTACTGCACTTTGCTGCGATTCAACAGTACCGCTGCTGCTCAACACCAAAACACATCCGCGTTTGAGTGACGTAACATTCACTAAAATAACGCGAGAGTTTCAAATCTCATTGATTTTCTATATTTCAGTTTTTTGACCATATTAGTTCATAAATAACAATGATAATGATAATACTTAAATATGCGTTTATCAGGGTAATGAACAACGATTTTATAAATCTGAATAAAGTTTTCCGATTTGCTATTTTTCAATTTTTGGTCAGAAATGTGAACTGATAGGCTTTCAACCCTAAAGCTATTGTCAGAGTTTTGGACAGCAGTTATTTGAACTGTAGTTATGTATAAGTTCTGAGGCAATTATAGGTATCATGGACATGAAAAAGAAGTTCTTTTTAGTGTGGACTCAGTGCGTCGATGAGGACAGAAACTCGCACATTTAGAAAGTAAAGCAACATTTTTTCCCATTATTTACACTTACCTTAAACCAAATTCTTGTGACATATTATTGAAAATCCTTCGACAAATATTCACTTTCAGTCCACCGTTGGATTTTATTTGTTTTCTGAAGACGCATTACTTACCTGCAGGTAGCCACTCCCAACATGACGCACCTGACCTGTTGAAGGACCTGTTGAAGGAAGCAAACGCACCTACTAGCCTGAAGTCGTTATCGGCAGACATAGTTAAGGCTTAATGGGGACATAATCGAGACACTTTATCCGGGATCATGGTTAAAAAATCAATCGTTTTGGCTATATTTTTGCTGGGTTACGTTTCTGGGATTGCCAGCGAAGGTGAGACACGACTGAGTTGAGTAAAATATAGTCTTTCAATAGAGTAGAAAAATGGACATTTTGCGAGGGGTTTTGCCTCGAAGCCTGTTAATGGTCACTAGTTTGTTTATTTTTCTGGCTTTAATGGTGTTTTAAAAATAGAATATCTTCGAGGAAAGAGGTCTAAATATTTCATTTTTAATCTTCGTGTGTGGTTAAATCATTTGTGTCTAACAGTAAACTTAATTTAACTTCTTAATATCAATGATTAACATATAGTTAATAATAATGATCTGTGTTTTGTTCTTCCAGACATTTTCAATGGGCTTCCATTAAAACTCTCCAAATATTCCGTTGTAAATCCTGTGGTGATTCACAGATGGACAAGGAGCATCGATGAGCAATCAGAAGAGGTAAAAATTAGATGATCTTTTAAAGTAATAGATCAATGTGACAGCATTAGGTTTGGTTTTTTATTGTTTGGTTTTAACCTAATTCAGAAATATGGAGAGGAGAGAGTAACATATGCACTCAACATAAACAACAGAAAGCATCACCTTCATCTACAGAAGAACAGGTATACACAGACTTTGTACTTACTACAGACATCTTGTTAATGCCACAAATGACTTATTGTATGTATTTTATTTTTGCAGAGACTTTTTACACCCAAACTTTGTTCAGTATTCACATGACACCGCTGGCAACCCCCAATCATCATATCCAAAACCACATGTAAGTCGACACTTGCTCATTCCGAGAAATTATTAGCAAACAAGGAAGGTTTGACCATTAACCCTTGAACCTGTTTCTACTTTACTTTTCTCAGGTGCACTGCTATTACCACGGAGAGGTGGAGGGATATGAGAGTTCATTGGTTGCACTCAGCACTTGTTCTGGCCTCAGGTTTGAACACCTCTCTTGCTTTTTCTAGTTTTTCCATGGCGTGATTAGAGCTTGGCTTAAAAATTAACATTCACTGACTTCCAGGTCAACCGTACGATGATAATACAGTATAATATAATTGTATTACGTCATTGTTTTGAAATTATTAATTGTTGTCCTATTTCTGATAAAAGAAAAGCAAAAAAACCAAAGTTCAAAACCTGATCAGATTGAACATTTTATTATTACAGTTAATTACATTTGATATCAGCTTGACTCATTTCATGTGATTTTGCTTACTTTTGCTTACTGGTCACATACTGGTACAGTAAAGCTGGGAGGTATTCTCATTGGATGTGATATTGATTTCAGCCATATTACCAAAATACAAGTAGAGTTACATATTAAAGTTTGACGTTTTAAATCAGTTCAGACATACTTTGTCCCACTTATTGTTGGAAGCATATCTGATTTATGAGGTTATGAGTACTTCCTCATTAAGTGGGCTATGTCATGCCACGTAATATCATGGTTTGTAAATGAAGTGTCACACCCATTTTTGGCACGGACTGACAGCTTTTCTCAGATGGCGTTTCTGCTATGCACTACTTCCTGCAGGGGTGTGATCCTTCTTGGAAATGAGAGCTATGGACTTGAGCCTGTTCCACAGTCTGCCACCAACGAGCACCTTCTTTACCTGCTGAAGGACAGTCAGTCTGATCCTGTCACATGTGGGGTTGTCGATGAGGATGCATCATTCACAGAAAGCCATGAACACTTTGAGCCTGGCCAATCGCTGACCTCTCTGCTTCGGGTTAGGAGCATCAGTATTTATACATACCCCTGAACGTCTGTTATAATGTGAGCAGGTTTTAAAGTTGGAAGTGGCTGCTCTAATTTTCTGTTTGTTTGTTTCAATAGAGGAAGCGCAATTTACCACAAACCCGTTATGTGGAGCTGGTGCTGGTTGTCGATAACCTCAGGGTGAGTGTGTATATCTCTTTGTGAAGTCGCCAGTGTGTCATGGAGAGGGAGTTTAGCGGATGTTGGCTTTTGTAAATTCGATGCAAATTGATAAGCACTTTTACAGCACTCATTGACTCATCAGCCTTGAAATTCTTAGTCATTTTTCCCTCAAACGTTGCCTGCTTAGCTTAAGTATTGACCAGTCCGTCATGACCGCTTGGAAGTTATCTTTTATTATTTTGTTATTTGTATTTACAGTATAATTTCAAGAAACAAAATGAGACGGCAGTACGAGAGGAATCGGTGGAAATGGCTAATTTACTGGATGGGGTGAGATTTCAAATTGTTTGTAAAAGAAACTGTGTGTGACTTTGATGAATATTTATGTTTAAAATGTGCTTTGCTTTATAATTTCTGCATTTATTTTCTGGTCTGTCTAGTATTATAAAAAGTTGAATATCCGCGTGGTGCTGGTGGGCCTGGAGATTTTTAAGGATGCTAATCCCTTCAGTGTGGAAGGCTCTGCAGGAGAGGTGTTGGGGAGGTTTGTAAAGTGGAGGAAGAATTCGCTGATACCAAGGATCAGGCATGACGTTGGTCAACTCATTGTGTAAGTAATGTGTCTTTTTTATTATTTTTATTTATTTACCATCAGATATAATTATTTGATACAAGCTGCATAGTTACTGTTAAATTTGTGACTTTTCTCTCTGTGCACTTGTTTCTCAGTGGTCGGTCTGGGGCGTATCAGGGAGGTGTGTTGGGTATGGCCTTTGTTGGGACGGTCTGCTCTGTCGCCAGCTCTGGAGGAATCAACGTGGTTAGTTCAACTCCCTCTTAACTTATAACGCCAGCTGACACCACAATGCTTTGGCAGCATGAGCTTTTGCATAGAAACTGATAGGACTCACTGCCTGCATTATTCATGAGAGCTTCTATACATACAGCTCAGCATCACAGGCTCTGAATAACACAACAGTCAAACAGGTTGGACCTGATCGCAGTTATATTAAGTTCCATGACAAGGCAACTTCTTAAGCTTGTTGACGAATTTGATTCTTTTCATTCTTTTGAACTGTAATGCATTACAGAGTTTTACTATCCCTTAAAGTCTTATTGTTGATGGTTTATGTTAAAAAAGTTCAAAATCATGTTGTTTATACAACTAAAATACTTTTGAAAGATCCATTTATGCCCCATCTTTTCCTCACTTGTATTTAATAGACGATAAATAACATGAATTGGGTGAAATGCTTTCAGTGTTACTTAAAAAATTTTATTTTTCATTATAACAGTATCAATTAATGTAAATTTCAAATCAGGATTATACATTTACGGATACACTGACTATGAAGAATGTAAGCACCGAGTGTACCGGGTGTGTTTTCACAGTTCAGCGACAATGGCCTGGCTTATGTTTCCACTGTTGTGGCTCATGAGATGGGCCATAACATGGGTATGAATCACGACAATTCGCGCTG